>BQNB010106734.1:0-23326 GCA_026074375.1 Tanacetum coccineum | reverse complement strand
CTGTAAAAGGGCTGAAACGCAAAAGGTGAAAAAGAGTATATAAATTAAATGGTGTGCAGGGCTAACAGATAGCCCTACTGGTGCCAATGGTTAGTGCGCGTTTGTTGTGGGACGAGTGTGTGTTAAGGGAGAGGTCATGGGTTCGACCCCCATGCCTCTCTCTTTTTACAAAACATTTTTTTCAATTTTTCTTTTACAAACTGAAAATAAGAACTTTTTACAAAAAACACTTACTCTAATTCTAACAAATAAGCCAGAAATAAACAAGAAAAGCTTATAGATTGCATTTTTTAAACTAAGACTAAATGAGCTAACTAAATGGCTTTTTAAAACTCAATAAGCTAAAAGCAAACACAAATAAGCTGAGACACACTAACTCCCATACCTAATAAGAAAACATGACTGAAAATAAGCAAGGAAAATAAGCTTGAAAAGCAATAAAAAAGCAAATAAGTCATTTGGCTAAAAGATAGTGAAAACAGCCTAAGTAGCCATTTTCTAGCTTATTTTTAAGCTAGAAAATGAATCCTTATGGCTAATAGCTTATAGCACTAAAAAGACTATCATATAAGCTACAATAAGCAGTAAAGAGTAAGGAATTTGAAAACCATTTAAGCTATAAAAAATTCAAATGAAAAGGGCAACTTGGACATATTGACTATTTATGGTTTCTTTAATAAAACTAAATGGCTTTTGCAGCCCTAAGAATAAGCTAGTAAAATAAGATAAAAATAGAAAATAATCAACAAACAGATCAAGTACATACTATCACTAACAATGCAATGAAATATCAGATTCTAAAAAGACAATAACAACTATAATGAAGATTAAAAAGTGGCTTTTAAGCCTAAAAAACTGCCATGACAGATTTTAACTTGAAATCAAAATGAACAAATGAAAATTTATATGACACTTTCCTACTGCATTTTGAGGTATAAACAAGCATGAAAAAGCAGCTAAGAGCACCTAGTCAAATAAGCTATAATATGAAACTTAAGAAACCACAGATTCAACCTTGCATGCTTAAAACCTTAAAGCTTGATTTAAAACTTGTAAAACTTATAAAAACAGATTAGAAGGTTTAATTAAAGCTATTCAAAAGTGGCTTAATCACCCAAAACAATTTTGAAGCAATTTTGACCCATATTTAATTTGCATATTTAAACTATTATAAACTGATTTAAGGTAAAATAAGCAGAAACAGATATAGCATAAGTAAAGTAATGAACAAATAAGCATTGACTAACAGGAATTAAGCACAAATAAGCTAATTAATAAGCTAACAGTACTAAGCATAAATAAGCACATAGAAAAGATTTTAAAGAGAACACCAAGTGTACCTTGATCCCTTGCACCAAACAAGGATTAAATAATCCTAAATAAGCTCTAAATCCTACCCAGCTTATAAATAAGTAGTCTAATAACCCATAAATTCTTCCATTTCCAGCTTATCTTCCAAAATATTGAGCTTAGGTAATTTGACTGGTGAATGAAATAACAAACATTGAGTAGTAACAAAGCTTTTGAACTTATATTTAAATGGTTAAAATAGATTAAAGCTTAATGACAACAAAGTAAAACAACATTTAAAGTGAATTAAATTCATTCATGATAAAAGAAGGTTACAAGTCTTTTAAGAGTAAAAATAAAATAAGCAGTAAAATGCAGAAAGTTAAACCTAAAACTAATCCTACACTAAATAAATGTAGGATCCCTAGATCATTCCATGGTAGAACACGTGATCAAGAACACAAAGATTAAACATTAAAAGACTTTTTATTGATAATGAATGAAGAAACAATACTTTTGGTGGCTAACCTAATCTTGACAGAGTTTCTTTACTGTGTGTAAAGTCTCTCCTAAAATGAAAAGGAAAATGGCTTATATAGCCTTACAAACGTGGGCTAAAGTGGGCCGGCCTAGGGAAAGCCTTGGGCTTTCTTTAGGCTTTACACAATTTGGCCCGATTACACTATTAAACGTTAACTAACGAGCTAGCTTTAGTCTTGTATCTTCGAGTGACCGAAACTTCTTTGTTAGATGGATTTTCGTATCTCTAACAATAAATATAGGTCATCTTAGTTTTGTTTATTTACATGGAGGTCGTGTTGAATTTGTGGTGTCTGATAGAACTCTTTTTAGACCCTTGGATGAAAAGATCAAGGGTTATAAATGAATGTGGCAGTTCTGTAATTAAAGTAAAATCAAAACATAATTAATTAAAAGAATAAGGGTATTATAGGATTTTCAAAAAAATAACTCATTTATTCTTTGTTCTATATATCTGGAGAATCATTTACATATCCAAACCACATACATCATTCACACATCTCTCTTTCTTCTTCGAGATCTGACCGTTGCCGCCACTCGTTATCTTCACCATAAACACGCTGAGAAATCAACCATGTCTTCATCCACCTTATCAACACCAAATCTAAACACCAACAACCATCATCGCGGTCTCAAATCTATCCCTATACACACAACCCCTAATTAACACCCTCACCCATATGTGTAATCGACACAATTAAATATTCTATGTGTGTTAAGAAACCGCAAACCAATTTTATTAAACAAGAACAACCGTTGCTCGATTCGTTTGTGTATTGTTTTCATCGAAAATGATAAAAAGATTACATCAACCTTTCACCGATTTAAGGTTTGTGTTTTTTCGCTGATAATGAAATCTAGATTTATACAAATTGTATTTCGGTTCTAATTGATTTTTATTATTGTTGATTTTTTTAATTGATCTTTATTAGCATTAATGTGTTCGGGAAGTGTATAAGTTTCGTTAAAAAAGTACATGTGGATAGTTGGTGACGTCATAAGTATTCTGGGTTACCTTCCATGGATGGAGGTCTAGATTTGCATTAATATAAAGATCATTCACTTTTTTACTATTAAAGATTACATAATTGTCTATAATGTATATGAATATATTAAAGATTTCACTTTTTTAATATTATTTTCCATGGATGGGAATAGTATTAGATGGACTAGATTAAACGAATATGATGGGAATAGTATTCTAAAAGATTGTTGATGACTGTTGTAATTAATCTAGGCATGTATATTGAAAAAATGGTTTCTTTAGATCACATGTCGGTTGGGGTATAAAGTTCGCATAAAATTTTCGTGATTGATAGATAGTATGAGCATACATGTTATAATTGTTTGAATGTGTTTGGAAGGGTGTGCATATGTGTTTTAAGGTTAATATAAATCGATGGAATGATACATACATGTTTTATGCAAGATGCAAGGAAAGAGTTGTACATAATAAGGACTGTGCATATATGTCTTATAGTTAATATGAATCAATTAAAGTGTGTGCATATGTGTTTCAAAGTTAATATAAAATTAGTGAAATGGTGCATACGTGTTTTATACGTGCATATATAGTTTGTGTTTAGTTTTCCTAATTTTTATACTTTTCTTAGTTTGTGTTTAGTTTTTTAATTTTTATACTTTTCTTTTTATCAGGTGTAAATAAATTAGAAGAATGATGACAACAACGAGTGAGCACATTTGTCCTTCTGAAAATGTTGAAAACGAGTGTGCACATATGTCCGACTTCTCAAAATGTTCACGGCTACGAGTGTGCGTATATGTCCGACTTATGAAAATGTTGACGGCTACGGGTGTGCGTATATGTCCGACTTCTAAAAATGTTGACGGCTACGAGTGTGCATATATGTCCTACTTCTGAAAATGTTGATACCAATGAGAGTGCACATATGTCCGTTTGCGTTAAATATTAGTATTAGTGCACACGTGTATAGATCGATTAGATTCATGTATTTTTGCTTTTTAGAATTTGTATTTTAATTGTATTTCAATTGATATTGAATTTTGTGTATAACATTTATGTTCTTGGTTTTTTTCATAAAGGTTTTTGTCTTTGATTTGTGTTTCAAACTTCAAAAAGAATAATAGTTACGTATATATTGAGAAATATCGATTTGGTGATAGAAAATTTTAAACAATTGTAAATTATAAACACATGTAAATTTATATATTTTTTTATCAAAAAACATATATGCACTTTTATTTTTTCAAAACATGCAAATTGAAAAAAAGAATTTAAAAGAATTAATTTTTTTAATTTCGAAACAGAAGAGAATTTAAAACAAATCACAAGTGATTTACCATTAACACGTGCTAATTATTTGTTTTCGTCATCTGTTTCACCACTTTCGAGATCATCTTCAACAACAAACCAAACTCGTTCAGCATCACCAACAACGTTCCTAGAGAGTATACATTATTCACCTATCAAAACTCATTCACCATTATCAACACTCACACTCTAATGTTGTACTTACGCTACCTAATTCAACACTTTACGGTTAGAAATGCTACGTACAATACCTTCAAAACTATTAACTTTGTTTAATTTCTCCATTCTTATCCATAGCTTGGATGATTTTGATGATTTTCGATCTGATTTTAATGATTTTTGATCGGATCATGAACAAATCTGATGATTTTCGAATGGATTTAATGACAAAATTTACTGTAACTAAAGAATATTTGACCTAATTTGATGACGAATGATGAATTTAATGAATGATTTTAATGATATTTGGATCAAATTTAAATGATTTTGATGATTTTCGAACAAATTTGATATCAAATCTATTATAATTGGTTGATATTCGACCTAATTTGACAAATGAAAGATGAATTTAATTGATGATTTTCATTATTTTTGGATCATCACGTGTGTGTGGAGAGGGGAGTTTGTTATGTACTTGGTGCGGTGGATCATGATAAATGAGAAGTAACAAGCAGGATTAGCCGCGCGTTGCTGCGGGACGTTAATTTTCCGCGCGTTGTTGCGGTCCATTGTTATTATTATTTTTTTTTAATTTTGTGCGGGTTTATTTTTTCGGTCTCATGTTTAATAGTTTATTTTTTTTTCTTATATGACCTTATGTGTTGGGCCTCATGTTTAAATGTTTTTTTCTTTGGTTATATGTTTTTTTTGTGCGGGTTTATTTTTTCGGTCTCATGTTTAATAGTGCGGGTTTATTTTTCGGTATCATGTTTAATAATTTGTTTTTTTTCCTTATATGAGTTTATGTCCCGCGCGTTGTTGCGGGGCGGTAAATTTTTTTTTTTTTGCGAAAATTTTATTTAGTCTCATGTTTAATAGTTTGTTTTTTTTATATGGGCTTATATGTTGGGCCTCATGTTTAAAAGCTTTGTTTTTTTTTTTGCTATATGGTTTTTTTTTTAAATGACACTGTTTAATGCAATCTAAAGTTGTACGTTTGTGACTATGTCGATTATTTTAAAGTTGAATCGGTACTTTTGTAATATTTTCCCCCCTATTTTGTGCCAAAATTAAAAAAAAATTAATAATTAGGCCGGCCCAAAGTGGGAGCCCAGGCCCAAAGTGAGAGCCCATTGTACAGTAGAAGCAATGTAGCTTCTATTGTACAATGGTAAATGTATGATTTATAATGAGGAAAAGTTAGGAAAAAAAGGACCAAAATGCCCTCTAATATATATATCTTATAAATAACTCTTGTTAATTTAGCATGTGTTTGTATACGTACAAACGAAGATGATACAAAAACGGAAAAAGATCCTCTAAAGTTATGGTCAAACATGATTGATCATGTTAAGTTTATTGTAAGTGAAAATAAATAAGTGGGCCCATAATTTTTATTATAAAAAAAGTTTTATGCAATTAACTTATTTGTGATTGGTGAAAATGATGTATCATGTTTGACTCAACTTTAAAGGATTCTAATCCTACAAAAACCGTATTCACCAAAAAGAACGAAAAAGGCCAAATTGGGAATTTCATTAGTCTAAACTTGTTCCCGCCCAAAATTCATTTTTTTTCTTTATTCAATTAGTTAATAAATTAGCTCAAAAAACAAAAAAAATATCTTAATAAATTAATAAGCAAATACAAAACATATAGTAATATTCATTGGATTTTGATTTAACCATCTAGTTCAAGTACCAAGCGATAAATTGTTAGAGCACTGAGTATCCTTGAGTCATGGCTTCAAGCTATAGCCTAAAAAGTGCTAACACATCAGCAAAAGTGCTATGACACCACATTTGGGTGGCTCTTTCGTTGGCTTCAAGCCATAGCCTTTTTTTCATTTAAACCAAATAATAACACATTTTAAAACTTAAATAAATCTCGTTAAACTTAAAAGCACATTACAATTAAAAAAACATTGCATAAAAATAAAAAAACATAGTACGTAAATAAATAAATAATACAATTTAGTGATCGAGGTTCCACAAATGATTCATGAGGTCGTGTCGAAGCTCGTTGTGCACTTTACTATCTCGAAATTCTTTGCTTCTCCTAACATGTAAATCACATCGTTCGATCCAAGTTCATTGAATGTTCGGCTCGGGATTGACGAACATATCTTTCAAATTCGACAATTCGAATTTTTCCGATTGCAATATCATGTTATGTAATATTATAAAACAATACATGATTCTTTTCAACGTGTTTATTTGTAAAGCACGTGCGGGTTGTCGTTTAATCACCACCGTCAACACGGTACAACATCTGAATAAAGTGACAAAAGTCAAATAGTCAAAGGAATATTAATGAAATATTCAGATCACAAAAAGGGCAAAGGTTACATTCTACCCCCCTTAGAAGAATTTCGTCCCCGAAATTCAACTAATAACATCACTAAACAAATGCGGATACTTTAATTTTATCTGATCTTCACGTTCCCACGTGAATTCAGGGCCACGTTTCGAATTCCACCGAACCTTGACGATGGCAATCCTACTACGCTTCAACTTCTTAAACTCTCTTTCTAAAATTTCCACAGGCTCTTCCATGAAATTCAACTTAACATCAACTCGAATCTCATCCAAAGGCACTTTCAGTGTTGGATCAGCCAAACACTTCTTAAGGTTCGACACGTGGAACATGTCATGAACACTATTCAATTCCTCAGGCAAATCTAACCGATAGGCCACATGGCCTACTTTCTTAATAATCTCAAACGGTCTAACAAACCTATGTGCTAACTTCCCTTTCTTCCTAAAGCGTACCACACCTTTCCAAGGCGACACTTTGAGCAAGACATAGTCACCTACACTAAACTCTAGAGGCTTCCTCCTCTTATCAGCATAAATTTTCTAACGATCACGCGCATCCTTAAGTCTATCCTTAACCTGCGATATCTTCTCAGTAGTCTCTTGCACTAACTCAGGTCTTATCAACTGACCTTCTCCCACCTCAGCCCACATAATTAGCGAACGACACTTTCTACCATACAATGCCTCAAACGGAGCACATCTCACACTAGAATGATAACTATTGTTATACGAAAACTCAACCAACGGAAGATGAACATCCCAACTTCCCCTGAAGTCCAAGACGCACGCTCTAAGCATGTCTTCCAAAGTCTGAATAGTACGCTCACTCTGACCATCGGTCTGAGGGTGATAAGCCGTACTCATGTCTAAACGAGTCCCTAATGCCTCTTGCATTGACTGCCAAAACCTTGAGGTGAAACGACTATCACGATCCGATATAATCGAGATCGGCACACCATGTCTAGCAACTATCTCATTCAAATACAATCTAGCCAACCTTTCCATCTTATAATCCTCACGCATAGGTAGAAAATGAGCAGACTTAGTCAATCGGTCCACAATGACCCAGATTGTGTCATGCCCACTACTAGTCCTAGGCAACTTAGTCACAAAATCCATAGCTATCCCTTCCCATTTCCATATGGGAATCTCAGGTTGCTGGAGCAAGCCAGATGGCCTTTGATGCTCAGCCTTAACCTTCAAACAAGTCAAACACTTACTAACATACTCAGCTATATCCTTTTTCATTCCAGGCCACCAATACCTATCTCTCAAATCATAATACATCTTATCAGCACCTGGGTGTACAGAGTACTTCGACTTATGGGCTTCATCCATTATCAGGGTTCTTACCTCACCCTTCAAAGGTACCCATATTCGATCCAGGTAGTACAAAGTTCCATCACTTCTCTGTTCTATCATCTCATCCAAACCTTTCTGCAATCCTGCAAACTCATCCACAACCTCCTTCTGAGCCGCCAGTATCCTATCCTTGATACTCGACTGAAGGATCATATTCATAGCTCTAACTCTCTTAGGCTTTACTCTTTCCTTCCTACTTAGGGCATCAGCCACCACATTCGCCTTACCAGGATGGTAGCGAATTTCACAGTCATAATCACTAAACAACTCTATCCAACGACGCTGTCGCATATTCAATTCTTTCTGACTAAAGATATGCTGAAGACTCTTATGGTCCGTATAGATGACACTCTTTGTCCCATACAGATAATGTCTCCAGATCTTAAGTGCAAACACGACTGCACCCAACTCTAAATCATGGGTAGTATAATTCTTCTCATGAATTTTCAACTGCCTAGACGCATAGGCTATCACTTTACCTCTTTGCATTAACACACAGCCTAGTCCTATCCCGGACGCATCGCAATATACCACAAAGTCTTCCGGTCTATCGGGGAGAGCTAGAACATGCGTATTACATAACTTATATTTCAAGGTTTGAAATGCCAATTCTTGTTCCTCACCCCAATCGAAAGTCTTACACTTCTGAGTCAAGATAGTAAGAGACTTAGCTATCTTAGAAAAGTTCTCAATGAACCTACGGTAATATCAGCAATCTAAGATCATGAAACAAACCTCAGTCGGAGTTCTAGGGGCTTTCCAATTCTTAACAGCTTCAATCTTACAGGGTTCTACATGATCCCTATTACCATTATTCACATGCTAAGATATGCACTTTCTTAAGTCAGAATTCACACTTAGAAAATTTAGCATACAATTTCTCCTTTTTGAGCAGTTCCAAGACTAATTAGTGTTCAACATGCTCCTCTTGAAGTCTATAGAGTAGGATTAAGATATCGTCTTTAACTTTTATCACAAACTTATCAAGTTACGGCCTACAAACTCTATTCATTCAATCCATAAACATTGTTTTACTGGTGCATTAGCTCAGACCAAAGTGGCATTACAGTGACCTCGAAATGTTCCA
This sequence comes from Tanacetum coccineum, assembly GCA_026074375.1. Taxonomy (NCBI): domain Eukaryota; kingdom Viridiplantae; phylum Streptophyta; class Magnoliopsida; order Asterales; family Asteraceae; genus Tanacetum; species Tanacetum coccineum. The sequence goes on along the minus strand of BQNB010106734.1, from coordinate 14,277 downwards.
TAACGAGTTCTAAACGCAGTCTTTGGAATGTCATCCTCATGCACTATCAGCTGATGGTATCCAGACCTAAGATCTATCTTCGAGAAAAACTGTGACCCTAGCAGTTGATAAAAAAGATCATCAATTCTAGGAAGTGGATAACAATTCTTAACAGTCAACTTGTTCAACTCTCTATAATCAATACACATCCTAAAAGAACCATCCTTTTTTTAACAAACAATACCGGCGCTCCCCAAGGCGATGAACTTGGTCGAATGAAACCTTTGTCTTGGAGTTCCTTGAGTTGTCCAGACAACTCCTCCAATTCAGAAGGTGCCAAACGATAGGGAGACTTTGCTACCGGCGTTGCTCCAGAGATTAACTCAATTCGAAACTCAATTTCCCGAATAGGCGGTAATCCAGATAGGTCATCCAAGAATAGCTCAGGAAATTCTCTAACCACAACAATCTCTTCTTGTTTCTTAATACCCATTAAAAATCTTGCTTTCTTATCCGGTCTCTCTCCTAATACTCTAAGCACCTTGCCATCCGGTAGTGGTATCCTCACTACCTTCTCATGGCAAATTATTTTAGCTTTATAACTAGACAACCAGTCCATACCTATAATCATATCAAAACTTCCATGTCCAAAAGGTATCAAGTCATTGTCAAAGACACGACCCTCGATTTCTAGTTTGCAACCCTTAATAACCTTATCAATCTCTACTAGCTGCCCGCTAGCTATTTCAATCTCATATCTGAAACCTAAGTCGCTGGGCTCTAAGCCTAACAGCGGTATGAAAGTAGTGGAAACAAAACTATAATTGGCAACTGAGTCGAATAAGGTAGTGGCAAAATGATTGTCCAAAGTAAACGTACCCGTCACAATGTTAGGATCCTGGCGAGCTTCCTCTGCTCCCAACATGAATGCCCTACCCCTAGCCTGGTTCCCTTGGTTTCCACGACCCTGACCCCCGTTATTAGCAGCAACTTGATTTGGACGATTTTCTCCCGGTCCTTGTGATCTATTCCACCTAGGGCAAGCTGGCCTGACATGGTCGATACTACCACACTCATAACATGCCCTAACAGTTAGGTTTCTAGTATTGACAGGGTTCACATTCCTTGGCACACTTCTACAATCCCTTGCCAAATGACCCGGGCGGTTACAGTTGTAGCATGTGCGACAAAGCCCACCGGGTGCGTGGAAGGACTTGCAGATGGTACACTTGGGCCAAGTACCCGTATTCTCTCTTCCTATAGGGTTTACAGTAGTAGCAAAAGCATTCACAGTCCTAGTCCTCTTATGGTCCTTCCCATTTGGGGCCTAGCTTCCCTGTGTCTTCTATACGGCTTGCATCATTGTTACGGTACACAAGGTCTCCCGGTTTGAAACTTGCACTTCAAACTTTGGAGTTATAGTATTTTTCCATTTTTGCTTTGCTCTTTGTCTCGCGTATTGCTGCTTGCTCTCTTTTTTATTCCAAGAGGTCGAGGTTGATTTCCAAAGCTTCATTGTTTTGTACTAGGTCCACTTCCGCTGTTCTCAGTGTGAGCATGTCGATTTCTGCTGGGATGACCGTTTCCGTTCCGTATGTTAATGAGAACGGAGTGTCTCCGTTGCTAGATTTTATCATGGTGCGGTGTGCCCATAGAACATGAGAGAGCTCTTCCATCCAATTATTGCTCTTTGCATCCAGCCTTGCTTTTATTCCTTCTCCTAGACTGCGATTTGCTCTTTCTACCAGGCCATTGGTTTGCGGATGTTTAACAGAAGAAAAGTGTTGGCGGATACACAGTTTCTCGCACCAATATTTGAATGGATTATCCCTAAACTGTTTCCATTATACGAGATAATTTCTCTTGGGAGTCCGAATCTACAGACAATGTTGTCCCACACAAATTTTTTGATCTGATTGCCAGTGATGGTTGCAACCGTTTTTGCTTCAATCCACTTTGTGAAGTAGTCAATAGCTACTATCAAGAATTTGAGTTTCCCATGTCCTTCCGGAAAAGGTCTGGCTATATCAATTCCCTATTTGTAGAACGGCCATGGGGACGTGATTGGAGTTAGCTTTTGCTGTGGATTCCTTAGAACAGGTTTGTGAACTTGACAGTCTTGGCATGCTCTTATTAGTGTCCTTGCGTCCTTATGCATGGTAGGCCAATAATAACCGGTCCTTAAGGCTTTGGCCACGATGGATCGTATGCCTGCGTGCATACTACAAGATCCTTCGTGTATCTCTCTCAGAACATTGTTTGCTTAAAGTGGCCCTACGCACCGCAGCCATGACCCGAGGAAAGATTTTTTGTAGAGAGTCCCTTTAATTACGGCAAATCGCCGTGACTTGCGTCTTACTGCTCTTGCTTCTTTCACATCCGCTGCAGGGTTTCCTCCATGAGGTATTCGAACATAGGAGTCATCCAGGTATCTCCTTCTTCTTCTACTACTGCCAGTATTTCCACTTCACTTATTGATTTTTCTTTAAGTTCTTCAACCAACACTTGCTTACTCAAGTGCGCAAAGCTCGTGGATGCTATTTTACTTAGTGCATCAGCTTTTTTGTTTTCACTTCTAGGGACTTGTCTGATTGAGAACGCTTTGAAGCTGTTGGTAAGTGTTCTTACCTTTTCTAGGTATCGAATCATGTCAGCCTCTTTTGCGACGTATGTTCCGTTCACTTGGTTGGCTACTAGTCGTGAATCAACATTTGCCTGAAGATTTTTAACATCCATTTGTTCTGCTATCCTTAATCTGGAAATCAAAGCTTCTGTTACACCCCGACAATGGCGGAAACTTGGGAATGCAACATAATGATCAATCATAACACAAGATACAAAATAGAGAAAACTACATTGCATAAACTCCAAGTGCTATGAAGACCATCAACCTTGAACAAACTCAAGTGATGTCCCAAATCGCAACTAAAATCTACAATCTCTTACAATTATTCTAATGCCCTCACAGGGGACCATAATCTAAACTTAATCTAAAACATCCAAAAACTAGAATCAAAACAACAACCAAGCAAGACTTTAAACGAAATTACACACGGGATACTTCTAAGTCTGCTATCAAACACCAAACTACTCTTCTTTCACTTCACCTGAAAATGATACTCGAAAACATCAACAATAATGTTGGTGAGCTCGTAGGTTTGACCTTAAACCCAAAAGTTGTTCCAATATTTCAACAGTGGACAATAGTGCTATATGACAGTGAATATATGTAAACAACCTTAGCATCACCGCTAATCAATAACCATATGTCACTTACGCACCTAAAGGGCTTACCAGCTGGAGCACTAAAATTAGGGCAATACAACACACAAACCTGGGTAGCTGGAGCACTAAAATTAGGGCAATACCACACACAAACCTGGGTAGGCATACCCATCCGCTCCAATAATCACACAAATACTGGGTAGGCGTACCCATCCGATCCAAACAATCATGCAAATACTAGGATAGGCGTACCCCTCCGATCCAAACAAACATATCTTGTCCCAAAAACAAAACCACATTTTGCACAAATCAATTCAAAACATTTCAAAACACATTTGAGTATCATTTCCCCAATGGAAAACAGTAGAAAAAATGGGGCAATCGAGAACCTCACCTTAAGCAATCATTAGTAACCGAAATCTGCAAAGCACACAAGCAAATGTCAACGACACCTCGCACACGATCCTAGTCCAGTTAATAGTCCCCAATTTATGATCATCTAATTCAAAACAATCTTCACCGTTTGATGCTTAGAGGTTTATAACGCGTTGTCCAATTACCCAAAAAATTTAGTAGGTGGATGGTTGACGACATATTTCCACAATCATATCAATCTTATTCCCCGATAATACATACTTATACTATTTAGAGAAAATAGATAAGTAATATAAATAAATATTTATAATTAATAATTATAAATATATTTTGACAAGTCCATTCGGTAAACCTTAAGTCACTTCAAAAAAAACTTAACACCGTTAAATAAGGAAACGTTTAATATCAAATAAACACATTAGAAAATTATTTCGGAGACAAGACGCACAGAGGACGTAGACAGAGATTTTATTCGTGACTTCATTGTGAATTATATTTTAAATAAAAAAAATAATTCAAAAAAAATTTAATATATTAGTTATTTAAAAATCGAAACTCATGTATTTTTAGGAAATTTATAATATGGAAAAACATTTTACGAAATGTGTTGACATGAACCAACGTGCTCAAACAACGTTTTCCAAGGTTTCAAACCTTATTTTCAACACTTTTCATAAATTCGACACTTTTCGACTTAATTCCAAATTCTCAATCTTTAACGTTTACTAAAACGTTTTTCCATATCACTTTGTAAACACATTTTCACTTTCAAAAGTCCATCAAAACTCTCATAACGACTAAATATCGCTTATTGGACTTTAAGGCCCAACAAGGGTCCATTAAGACATTTATAAGTCCAAAATACGATCCAAGTCCACAATCAAGGTCCATTTACATATATATAGAAAATAATCCGGACCACAATAAGCCCTCCCATTAAGCCGCGGCTTAAATAGACTTATTGGGCCGTGAGTCCAATAGCTAAAAAATACGTGTATTAAGCTTGAAAATAAGCTAATAAGTTACGTATCGCATTTGGTTACTACCATAAGCCTCAAAAATAGTCCACAACATACGTCATAACACAAAAATAATCAAAATCACTTTCCTAGTGATTTTGGGTAGATTTCATGGCATATAAGCCCAAAATAAGCCAAGAAATAGCTTAAAATAAGCCCGAATAAGCCATATAAGCTACTATAAAAAATAAGTATTCTAGCATCATATATTATTCAACCATCATGACCACAACATCAAAACTACAAAACCCCTCTTTTTTTAGCATACACGAACCAAACACCCCTTTTTTCTTTCGTTTCGCTTCTAAAAATCAATTTTCACAACGATCAACTTGTACAACTAGCATCTATGCATCAAAATAAACCCAAAAGGACAAACGAAATTAGTATTTGGAAAACTATAAGAAAATCTTAAAAAATGTATATTTCGACACGAACCGGACAACTCAAACGTTGTTTAAATGAATACCCAAACACTCGTATCAACCCGGAATATCACGTTCTCGATCAAAGTTGAACGTTTTATAGTGGATTGTGGTGGTAGGTAGCGGACGTAAAGAGAGCACACACGAAAGTGTGTGTTTTTTTAAATGAAAATGATAAGGATTATGGATATGGAAAGCATATTATGTACCACTTTAGACATGTTAGCTAAAATTAAGCCTCCATGTACCACTCTTGACCTTGACCGCCAAGTTATCCATTAGGTTCCTCGAGCCTTTTTTTCGTATCGGGATCACTTAAATACTCGTAAAACTTAATCGTAAAATTTACCTCAAAGTTAATTAGCATTTTTATTCACTTTAAAAATACTTTTCCATTAACCTAGAGTATTTACACGACATATTTTCACTTTAAACCTTTTTAAAACTCACTTGGACATTAACGGACGTGTCGGACTCGTTTTTTAGCATTTCTTAAAATTCACGGGTCGAACCACCCGGAATACAAATAACACAATAATACCTTTCAAAAAGGATTATTAATCACAATAAACCTCAAATCATCACATATCTCATAAAATCACCACCGTCAACACGGTACAAAATCTGAATAAACTGACAAAAGTCAAATAGTCAAAGGACTATTAATGAAATATTCAGATCACAAAAGGGCAAAGGTTACAAAGGAGAACCATATAACACGTTAAGGTCATTATTTGCCCCCGGAACCCCAAAATATGCATGCCAAATTCATAATTTTTGATCCGCAACTGCTTCTAACATAAGTATTGGGTATTTATGATTCTTGCTTTTGAATTGCCCATGTAAAGCCTTTGGGCAATTTTTCCAGTCCCAATGCATACAATTAATACTCTCTAGCATTCTCGGGAGTCCATGTTTTTGTTCGTGCGAAGCATATGTTTTTTCAATATCCTTTAAAGAGGGCCTTCTTAAATACTCTTCTACGTATAAAATATATATGCATTTTGTAAAGTTGTCCAAACATTCGCGTGAACAACGTTCAACATATTTGCAAATACTCGTCAAATGCATCGGGTGATGTACCATATGCCAGTTGACGTATGGCGGATGTGTATTTTAAAATATGACCAATACTAATACGACCAATAGCATCGATTCGTTGTCTAAAAAACGAAAATACTCGGGAAGAGACTGAGCATCATAACTAGTAATATCATTGACTATTATAGCAAAAAGTGTAGAACTCATACAATACCTTCGCCTAAAGTTCTCTTCCGGATATTTAGGAGGAGTCTCATCGTCGCTACAATAGTCGTCGATTAGGCGTTGTTCCGCCTCCTCTCGTTCACGTGGAATGTATGTCCGCGTCCTCTTAATACGCAATCCGGAACCCCCGGCTTCTAAATTTGCCATAGCTAGAAATTGTTCATAAGCTTCATAACCCCGCATGTATCGCTCCGGATCGTCTTGAAAATAAATATCGTATTTTTCAACGATGGTTTTTTTTAGAGAGTTGAGATCCATAGTGATTTTTTTTGAATGAAAAATGAATATTGTTGAAGTAGAAATGGTATTGGAATTGTGTATAAAGTTTGGTAGAATAAGGAGGTATCTATAAGATTTTTAAGGGGTAAAATTTTTTAAAAAACTGGTATTAATTAAGAAAAAACGGCTATATACCCGTTACCCAACGTTTAAATATTAAAAATATTAATTAAAAAAAATGGTATGACGCTGGCTGGTCACCACGACGCGAGAGCCTATGGCGCCAGTCGTGGTGTCGTTGGCGCGAGGCTCGCCTGGGCTGTTGGGATGGCGCATGGCTAATAGGCATGGGTATCGCTCGCTCTTAGGGCACACAAAGTCTCGACTTGGAGAAACTGGTGGGAGCCAGGGTGGTCTCGTTGAGTACCTGAGAAGGAACAAGCTAACTGATTGTTATAATCTAATCTCTTTACATTGTCATTGACCATCGAGGCCAACCATCAAGCCCGGTCTTCTAAAGGGTGTGTGTGCGTGTAAAATATAAATTCATAAAAAAATTGATGCAGAACGGAAGCATGAGTAAAGCTCTAACAAGGGTTAAACAAAATTAAAAAGGCTCCTAAAAACTTAAAAGTCAAAGTTAATAAACCCATATTTATAGGGAAGTAGTAAAAACTGACCTAAAAAAACTCGCTTTTGATACCTCTACGCCATAACAAGCTAATTTTATTTACGACGTACGTTTGGTAGGATGGAATGAAATGTCAAATGAATGAAATAACCGACATAATAGAATAAATAGTAGAATGTAATGATTCATTACCATTATTAATCATGTTTGGTTTGTATGATAAGACGTAATAAAATCATGATAAAAAGACTAAAATTCCCCATTAATGATAAGAAGTTAATGATGAAGTTTTATGTAATTTTGATTCCATTACAAGATGGAATGGAAAAAAAAGTAAGGCCCCCTAAAGAATGGTGTTGACGTAACAAGAAATATTCCTCTACACCCTAGAGAAAAACTAAAAGTTATAGTCGTATCTTATACGGCGTAACAAAGAACAAAGCATTACTCCGTAGAGAAAATTAGATCACGTTTTCTTAATTCGAGTCTATTTCTCGTGATCCAATCACTCCATATACTTCTCAACTACCTCTTCAATCTTGTCCATGGATAACGGTGATAACGGAACTATAGCAAGTGGTAGAAAAGAACAACTACATGGCGCGTCGCCACTGATGTTACAGCAATACAGAAATAAACAACCAAAACCGCATCGCATCAACAAAAATTTAAGAAACTCCGCTGAAATGGCATTAAATTAAACAAATATCTAATTCGACACAAAATTAACTCCAACATACTCCGAATTCGCTCCACCGATTAACACGTTTTTACAGACCAAAATCGGGAGCTCTACAACCTAACCCTCACCAGGCACTCAGGCAGCACACAGACACCTCACACGAACGACCAGTTAACAAAGGAGAAAGCAAGGCAATGAACGGTTGTTTCATCAGCAGCAAGAACTTTCCAAGCTATGGCTTGTTCATATGTGACGTGACGCCCCATTGTTGACATACATATCCCACCCGGCAAATAAGCAAAACCCTGGAAAACCCCGAGAGCAAAAAATTTAGATCCTAAATGGGTATATAACACAGTCCGATGAATGAATCAAGCATGATACAAAGCAAACCTGTTGCATTATCTTTGCAAATTCTGGAAACAGTGCCTTACGCCCGTCATCATCAAACATTTTGTCCAATGTTATGTCTTGCAAGGCCACAAGGGTTGTCTCCAACATGTCAAGTCCTGCTTGGTTGGCAAAAATAAAAACTGGAAGCGACTACAAAACCACAAGAAGACAACTTATTAGTAATCGTATCCAAAGAAACGCAAGTAACATGGTAATACTAGTTCTTCACTGTACCTTTAAAGAACAGCACAGAATAGCATCTTGATGTTGCCAAAGATCTTTCAATAACGAGTCTCCGACAACCGAACCGGAAGTCATTAGATCCGTCCCTAAGTGGTAACTGATAACAAAAAGAAAGTTGGTTTTAAGCAATTGTTAAGGCTGTCTCGGAAAAATATTAAAATCTGACATAGAATGGTCCTTGTGGTTTGCTCAAACTTAAGGAATTTTGCTTGCAGATATTAATTATGGATACGGTCCCTAGAACCACATGCCGTCCATCCAGTACGTCAATAATCTAACTTGGTCCCTCAACTATGCAATTAGTTTTGCTTTTGGCCCTTAGAGGTTGAAGGGTAGGGACCAAATATGAAAGCAAGTAGTGTTTCTATGGTCCATATCCATAATTAATATCAGCAATGGACCATTTTGTAATTTTCTCTCGAAAAAATGAACTTACGTATAGCTCTGGCAGATCCATTGAGCTAGAGTAAGTGCTTCGGGTGAGCCAGGAGACATCTTAGGTGACACTGATGGGCTCAGACCCGGAGGGGATATAGCCATAGCAACCCTCTGAACCGAATTGATCACACTACGAACGTATTGCCGAGCCATGGTGGCCACACTGTCGGCAAGATTATTCTCAAAAGGGAACTGGAACGCAATGGTTAGGACTGATCTTGTGTTTGTGCAACTCAATGCATCTGATGATCCCTGGTTCGTTGATGAACCCACTTCTAGACTTGAAGTCAAGTCAAGAGTCCGATGTGCATCCTTTGGATCACCCTGGTCAATAGAAATTTACTTGGTCAACAAAAGTCAAGAAAATGTAACAGCTAGAGAGGAGAGGGTAAACGTGAGCTCAACTGGTTTGGGATCCAAAGGAATGATACGGAAACCCGATGGTATAAGTGGCGCATCATCTGGAAACATTTCGTCAATTGGAGCGAAAATTAGTTCAGAACAAGCTCCAACTGCATTCTCGTCAATTCCGCTGCATAGCTACCGTAACCAACATAAACATTAGTAAAGAAACCTTATTGTTTTTAATCCAAACACCCCTTCAATTATATTAACTAAGATGAACAGGCACCTGTAAAAGATGAATATCTCTCGATACAAAAGGATCTTCTTGACCAAGTGCATGACCTTCTAGTCTAATAACTTCGAGCATCTGAACATAGAGCAGATCTTTCAGCTTAAGATATACGATTTTACAAATGAAATGATGTAATGGACAGAAAAACTTACCTCTTCGTGTTCGATTGTCTGGCCTAATGGCATAATGATCTGGCTACCTGTAAACGTTGTGGGCCGCATCCCAGAAAACCCATACGGGTTAGCTTTAACTGAAGCAGCAGAGTAAGCATCTACATTAAAATCAGCCCACTCTGATCGATGCTCACGCAAAAATCGTACCAACACCGCTGGAGGTACATTCTGCAAACATCAAAGCAATAACAAACTCTCAAGCGTGAAACTTTATTCTAAACAAATATCTTTTTTTTTTCCGCGTGAAAAGAATACAACACTCACTTGAAATAGCATCGAGGCCTTTGCACAAAGAACACCTCCAAGATTCAAAGTGGTAAGATTCTTGGTTGAATTGATTGCAACTATCACATCTTCAGCACCATCACAGTTCATCAACGACCATCCATTATCATTGAACCCATTAATAGCATCATTAAATCCTCTGCTTAATCTTTGACTTAAAGTACGCAAAACAGCTGGTTGTCTTCCAAGTCCATATACAATTTCCCCACTCGACTCTTGGGCTATTTGCCTAATATAACGCAACGCCTGCATAGAGAGCAAAAACTCAATTAATTAAAAAATATCGATGAGAACCAGTAAAATTATATAAAATATTCTACTCACTGCAATGGTCATCTTCTGTGCTACAACTTTTGAAGATTCATAAAGTGGGCGTAAAACCTCAGGCACACTCCACGCCTGCAGAATAAAAGAAGGAAATTATTCAATAAGTTCGCTTAAAATCAGTCGGGATTAAGGTGATCAATAACGGTGTTACCTCAAGATTAAGGTGGTCAACTATATGGATTATCGAGCCTCCACCATCACACGGACGAATCAGGTAGCCACTGGGTAGCATTTCTCCTCTTACAAATTGGGTTGTTGAGGCGGCATTTGGGCCACCACCAGAACCAGAAAGGGATCTCTCGCACACCTTTAAGAACTCATACGCGTTAAAACCAAATTCCAAAAGAGATGCTAAGATGAAAAGTAAAATGTAAAACTTACCACAAGACTACCATTGTCTAAACTTGTAGTATATCTCAGTGTCCAGAAATCCCGTGCAGGCGCCAGTGTGGTTGGAGCATAGACCTAAATGCAAGTTTCACGATTAACAGATTAGATAATCCATTTTGACACAGTAAAAAGATTGGATTATAGACAGGGAAGAATGATTTAAGTTCACCTGCGTATAAACAAGTTCAATAGTTCCACCGTTTCCAGCAGGTAACATTGTTAAAACTTCAAGACTTCGACAGTCTCGATACCAAGATGTTCGATCTTTGAGGATCTCCACAATCTGGAAAAAAAGTGAAAGTAAATACCAAGGAATTGAACGTCAAATGAACTAATAACATGAAAAGTTACATAGAACGGTTTTTACCTTAGTGGGCTCTAAACTAACTAGACCGCAGGCTCTTGCTGCCACTCCACTGCAACTTTGTGAAATGGCAAAGATCCCAACCGAATCCGGACCAGGCTGGAGCATAATAAAAAAATATTACAAAACACACTCTTCAAAGACACAATCAACTAGAAAAATCGAAAAGAATAGAAGCAAATCAAACCTTCATCCCAGGCATCTGGACCCAATCGACAGCAGTTCCTGTAGCCTTTGAAAGGAACTCTGCCAGAGTTTCCTCTGCAATCGCGAGGAGTCTGAAAGCCATAAGAAATATAATAAGATCAAATAGTCCAATTAGCTTATAAAAACTTAAAATTTTTACTAGACTGTAATTAGTTATTACCCAGCTGGGTTATTAGCATCTCGAAGAGAATGCTGAGGAGTGGTGACCACCGATTCACAGCTTGCGTCCGTAACGGTTGAAGCCTGCAGTAAATTCCATAGCATCAGTGATTTGACCCTTTGACCATAATTCAGAATATGTATAAATGAAAATTTAAAGTTAACAACTGACAGTCAACTGCTGACGGCATATACCCGATTTACGTACCCAAGCTAGACAAACCTGTTTTTGTAGACGGTCATTCTCCTCCATCAACAATTTGTTCATAGCAGATAATTTTCGATTGACAGTTTGAAGCCGTGAAGCTTCTTTTCGCTGCTTCTCTCGACATCTACATAAACAAAAAAAAATTATCTCAAAATTTACCCATTATTATTTTTGTTGGCAGGTGAAAAATGGCAATGGTAGCACAACAACATCATAGGGAGACAACAACAAGTAGCAGTAACAGTAGTATGAAACAACAGCATCATAATAGTCATCAGTTGGATAATGGGAAATATGTAAGATATACTGCTGAACAAGTTGATGCACTTGAAAGAGTTTATTCTGAGTGTCCTAAACCAAGTTCTTTAAGGAGACAACAGTTGATACGAGAGTGTCCTATTTTGTCCAACATTGAACCTAAGCAAATCAAAGTTTGGTTTCAAAATCGCAGGTATAACAAATTTCATTTCACTTTTATATAATTTGGTGTATTAGATCTTTAGTTTACATGAATTTAGTACCATGCAGTTGATATTTATCATAGATTTGTGAGTAATGGCTTATATAGCCGGCTTATTTGGTTTTGGGCTTATGTTTCATAACCATAAGCTCACTTTTTGCGGCTTATTTTGAAACTTTTCGACTTATATAAATAATAAACTTGTAGTATAAGCCGAAAAGTTTCAAAATAAGCCCCAAAAAGTGAGCTTATGGAACATAACCCCAAAACCAAATAAGCTATAAGCCGGCTATGTAAGCCGAAACAAACACCCCCTTATTTTTATGAATTGAGCATCTATACGTTTCACAACTGACCTGAGATGTGTTGTACTTGGTGAAGTGTCGCATTATGTCCTAAATGGATCTAGTGTTAGGTTTGCCAATAGAACCAACTTTTTTGTTAATTATGTAATTAAATACTACCATGTCTTTGATCTAATACTATTGAAATAACATTGGGGCATCGATGTTTAGTTGTGAAGAGTAATCTTTGAAGAAAAAAATGTTTCCTTTAAAGTTCTTATAAACAGTACAAATTTCTAAGATTTATTAGTATGTGTGGACTTATCTAGGATTGAAAAAATGGGTGGATTTGGGTAAATTTTGAGATAATTTTTTTTTGTTTATGTAGATGTCGAGAGAAGCAGCGAAAAGAAGCTTCACGGCTTCAAACTGTCAATCGAAAATTATCTGCTATGAACAAATTGTTGATGGAGGAGAATGACCGTCTACAAAAACAGGTGTCTCAGCTTGTGTACGAAAACGGGTATATGCGTCAGCAGTTGACTGTAAGTTGTTACTATAAATGTTCTTTATCATATTCTGAATTTGGTCAAAAGGGGTCAAATCACTGATGCTATGGAATTTACTGCAGGCTTCAACCGTTACAGACGCAAGCTGTGAATCGGTGGTCACCACTCCTCAGCATTCTCTTCGAGATGCTAATAACCCAGCTGGGTAATAACTAATTACAGTCTAGTAAAAATTTTAAGTTTTTATAAGCTAATTGGACTATTTGATCTTATTATATTTCTTTTGGCTTTCAGACTCCTCGCGATTGCAGAGGAAACTCTGGCAGAGTTCCTTTCAAAGGCTACAGGAACTGCTGTCGATTGGGTCCAGATGCCTGGGATGAAGGTTTGATTTGCTTCTATTCTTTTCGATTTTTCTAGTTGATTGTGTCTTTGAAGAGTGTGTTTTGTAATATTTTTTTATTATGCTCCAGCCTGGTCCGGATTCGGTTGGGATCTTTGCCATTTCACAAAGTTGCAGTGGAGTGGCAGCAAGAGCCTGCGGTCTAGTTAGTTTAGAGCCCACTAAGGTAAAAACCGTTCTATATAACTTTTCATGTTGTTAGTTCATTTGACATTCAATTCCTTGGTATTTACTTTCACTTTTTTTCCAGATTGTGGAGATCCTCAAAGATCGAACATCTTGGTATCGAGACTGTCGAAGTCTTGAAGTTTTAACAATGTTACCTGCTGGAAACGGTGGAACTATTGAACTTGTTTATACGCAGGTGAACTTAAATCATTCTTCCCTGTCTATAATCCAATCTTTTTACTGTGTCAAAATGGATTATCTAATGTGTTAATCGTGAAACTTGCATTTAGGTCTATGCTCCAACCACACTGGCGCCTGCACGGGATTTCTGGACACTGAGATATACTACAAGTTTAGACAATGGTAGTCTTGTGGTAAGTTTTACATTTTACTTTTCATCTTAGCATCTCTTTTGGAATTTGGTTTTAACGCGTATGAGTTCTTAAAGGTGTGCGAGAGATCCCTTTCTGGTTCTGGTGGTGGCCCAAATGCCGCCTCAACAACCCAATTTGTAAGAGGAGAAATGCTACCCAGTGGCTACCTGATTCGTCCGTGTGATGGTGGAGGCTCGATAATCCATATAGTTGACCACCTTAATCTTGAGGTAACACCGTTATTGATCACCTTAATCCCGACTGATTTTAAGTGAACTTATTGAATAAATTTCCTTCTTTTATTCTGCAGGCGTGGAGTGTGCCTGAGGTTTTACGCCCACTTTATGAATCTTCAAAAGTTGTAGCACAGAAGATGACCATTGCAGTGAGTAGAATATTTTATATAATTTTACTGGTTCTCATCGATATTTTTT
>BQNB010106732.1:0-16040 GCA_026074375.1 Tanacetum coccineum | reverse complement strand
TTCTAGGTTCAGAAACAAGCCATTTCAGTACATGTTTTAAAGTGTCGGGCTAGGTTGACCCGCAACAAATTATAGTGCATTTTAAAGATGAAAAATCTGTTGTACAAATATGAGTAACGATTTCGGGCATAAAAACCTGGTTAAAATGTTCAAGTGAAAGGTATAAAAAACAGGTTAAACTGTCCACGTGGAAGAAATTATCCACGTAGTGGTGACGTGACCCTTATCCGAGACATGCCATATGGTTAGAATTGAAACATGCCATCAAGTTACATGGTTAAATACGATAATAAAAAAGTAAATGGTTCAATCCGAGACAAAAACGTAAGTACGCTGATAATCTATAGCTTTTACCCTACTTTTAACTGTAGAGTGTAAAATTTCAAATTTGATTAAAAAAAAGGTTTATCTTGCTATAGAGGAAAAGGTTGATTAATATGTTGTTAAGCTGTAAGATTTAATAACGATCTTAATACTTTTGTTGTTGTCCGAGTTCATATATTAACGCAAAGAGAAAAGAGAAATGATACATTCACATAATTTTTACAAAAACAAATTCACAGAATAATGTGGCATGAAAATTATTGATAATATCTCTCATCCCTTTTTATTCTTTTCATATATATGCATCCACAAATCAACTTACACATCATTTTGTGGATTTTCTTTTGTAAAACTTATGTAAATGTAGCATTAATGGCTTTCATTATTTTTGACATTCCTAACCCCTCATAACTCTAACCAAGCACACCCATGTGAGAAAGTACCATATTCACTTTCCTCACTTTCATTTATTAATAATGTTTAAAACCCGGGTTGACCGGTGGCCGCAAATTCCGATTGAACCGTGACCCGTTTTTTTTAAATTATTACAAAATACAATTTTAATTTTAATATTTTATCGAGTCAGTGTGGTATATAACTTGTCCACTGATGAACGTACACTTGTTTGAAAAACACACACACTCTGGATAATTCAACCAAAAAAAAAAAGAACATGTCCGGTCGCATCTTATGTCGGCAATAAAATCGGAACTTAATACTGAGTGACCAAAAAACATATGATTTGATTGATTGATGGGAATTTGGAGTAACTTTAAAACAGCTTTTACAACTATTTGCACTTGTGGAACAACAACAGGTACTAGTACCTTTCATTTTTATTCTGTATGTGGGGATCATGAGTTTATAGATTTTGTTTAATGTAATGTGGATTTAGGGGTTAAAATTTAGTGGAAAATATCGGAAACGGTCACATGGATACCTCGGTTAGGCGCGTACATCTGAGTCAAGAGATTCTCTCGGAAAATCTTGTCCGTTTACCCGTGAAAATTATGCATATACCTACAATAGTTTGTCTATCAAATGTTATGTTTTTATGTTATGCCGATTGTTATGTTGAAAAGAACGCTGGTGAACCCATTGGCCACGGAGGTTCACCTGCCTTGACAGCCCTTGGAATAGTCGGCTTGCAATGTCCAGTCGGACACCCGGGTTATTAAAAAAAAAAAAAAACGCTGGTGAAATGTACTAGTATTCGAATTAACATGATTTATAAGTTTTTAATAATAGTCCATGGTTGCATTGAACTCCTCATTTGTTCTCTTCATGGAGAAATGATGGGTGTTTATAGGTTTGTTCTAATAATATTATGAATGGATCATCATGAGGGCAATTGACACTGTTTATAAGTTTATTCAGATTTCTTCCATATTTGTGTAGATGTACGCGTTAAGTCCTCTATCGCTTTCATTATGTAATACTAATAACTATTTTGGATGGAATACTAATCGCTTTCATTATGTAATACTAATAACTAATAACTATTTTGGATGTAATACTAATAACTAGTCCCGTCCAACAAGGCATAATTGTTGGTTTTTTTGTAAGACCGAACCGAGGACCGAAAATAAGGAAAAGAATGGACCGAGGACCGGACCGAAATAGGTTCGGTCCGGTTCGGGACGGTTTCTCGGTCCGGTCCAGTCCGCGGTCCGTTTTGCTCACCCCTAGAGCTATAACATTGATTTATATGATCAGTTATCTATACTAGGATACTTTTTGTATTTCGCTTTGGTAACTAACTGCGGAAGTGGCTAGCATTGACAGGGTATAAGCATAGAAGTCATTAGGATAATGGTCTTCAGTTTAAGATAATCTGACTAGCTCAAACATACCATAAACATATTAGCACATTTCCGATTTTGATTTTCGATAAGGAAGATGTAAAACTTGGGCTAAACCGGTGAAACTAACAAACAAAGTAGGACTGGAGTGTGACTGGTTGTGTACCGTTTGATTTATGGTTAATGACCTGATAAAAATAATTGGGTTAGGTCCAAAACTGAATGAAAACGGGGCCAGACCATAATATTCTTTTATGTTCAAAATAATAAAACCGCTGTTTTGATTAAAAAGACTGTTGTTGTTCATCCAGGGGATCATCAGGAAGGACCTGGACCAATGTCATGTACCAATGTGCGATTGTGGATTCAAGATTACCATGTAACTTCCCCAGTTTTTTGTCCTCTTTTTTCTTGTGGTGTTTTTGGTCATATTATCTAACCACTATGGGGTATTTCACATGATAGGATCAATATAACTGGTCTATATTGCTTTTTAATTCCCAGTTATGGGTTCCTGCCAAGATTAATAAATAATAGACATGTGAGCCGAAATATATTATTTACTATCATCTGTATTCAGGTGGTGATCGATAATGGCATACTTCAAGTGACATTATCGAAACCAGGCGGCCTTGTCACGGGGGTGCGATACAATGGCCTTGACAATGTTCTCGAGGTCCTTAATCAGGAAGGTAATAGAGGGTAAGTTACACTTTTAAGCCATGTATAATAGCTTCAATCTACCAATTGGTCGAATTTAATATGGACACACATAATCAACAATGCAGGTACTGGGATGTGGTGTGGAGTGCTCTAGACGACTCAGGAAGAAAAGGAGTATTTGAAGTGTATGTTCTCAAACTCATTTATATAAATAATTTGTAGGCTAAATAAAGGAAATAAGTGAACTGTCCTATGTAGAAACTAGATTATGAGAAGAGGTCGCAAAATGGACAGGTTGGGTAACTGGTCAACTCGGGTAGTTTGTGACTTATATCAATGGGTACTTTCTTGTCTAATGATTTAACATTTTTTAACTAGTTAGCGTGTCAGATAGATATTCTAATTTTTCTAATATAATCTGTTAGGGTATGCATTAAAAATACACTTTGGGTAACTCTTGATCCATCTGACTAGTTATCTTATTAGCTAGTTTTTTTTACCTGTTTGACCCATTAAAAATCATACATAATTCATATTGACCCATTCATAAGTAACTGGGTTTAAATTTCTATCTCTGATTTTGAGCATTAATGCGTTATAGCCTGTGATGTTATATCCTTGCAGGATCAATGCAACATGCTTTAAGGTTATAGTGGAAACAGAAGAACAAGTAGAGGTGTCTTTCTCTAGACCATGGGATCCATCCCTTAGGGGAAAAGTTGCTCCTATCAACATAGACAAGAGGTAATTATTTCTCTTTGATGCTATATTCGAGGATAGTAACAGTTTGAACACATTTTGTGGTGTAATTTTTCCTTTGGTTCTTTTTTTTTTGAACGATTCTTGTCTTTTAGGTTTGTCATGCTTCGCGGTTCCTCTGGTTTCTACTCGTATGCCATTTATGAGCACTTGGGTTCTGAAGAATGGCACGCTTTCAGTCTTGGCGAAACACGAATTGCATTTAAACTCCGAAAAGACAAGTAAACTAAGTTTTATCAGTTACGTATTAGAAAATGAGACAATGGTCTTTGATATGAGCTCAACGAGTCATACTTTTGGATAGGTTCCACTACATGGCAGTGGCAGACGATAGAAGAAGATATATGCCTTTGCCTGATGACCGGTTAGCAGGAAGAGCCCAACCTCTTGCCTTTCAGGAAGCCGTTTCATTAGTTAACCCAGTTGTGCCTGAGTTCAGAGGAGAAGTGAGCTAATTTTTCTGTTCAATTTAACAATAATCTGTAAAGTTCTTTTTGGCGTTTCAGTTTTGGGTCAGTTTACACAACATATTTTGTCCAAAAAACAACAATAGAAAAACTTTTGTGATAGTATGTCAAATATGACCATCACTCCAGAATCAAAGGGGTGATCTCTGTAGTTCTTGGTCTCTGAAGATGTGTCTTTAGGTGCTCCTATTCTATAAACTTTATCATTTCAGTAGTAAGTTGCCTTTTTGAATACAATTATGTTGGGAGGTTTTATGCATTTGAAACACACTTTGGACCCATTTGACCTGTTTTTACCTATTAAAAGTCTCCCGCTGAGCTATTTCTTTATTTTTTTCATTTTACCTGTCAGAGTTAGAACATAACCTGATTTGAATCATTCATTAGTAAATGGGTCAAAACTGTTACCCCACATATGCTATTACTCTTCTAATTGGTCCTATGTGTTAGAAATACCGCAATTTAGGATAATATACTGATTTAATATGTGTTGACTTCAATTAGTATGGTCTGTATCTTTTTTATATTAGTAACATCTGTTTTTATTATAATCCCTTATTTTAGGAATTAAAGTCCTGTGTATACTGGGACTAGATTAGGTTTCATGTATATAAATACTCATCTTGTATTCCTTGAAATATGAAGAAAAGAATTAGTTCTCTCCTTATTTGTTCACTCTATGTTTTGTACATCTAGGTGGATGACAAATATCAGTATACCTGTGAGAACAAAGATCTCATGGTACATGGGTGGATATCAGATGACCCTCCAATTGGTTTTTGGCAAATTACACCCAGCAATGAGTTTCGGACTGGTGGGCCTCTCAAGCAGAACCTCTGTTCCCATGTCGGGCCCACTTGTTTAGCTGTAAGTAACCTCGACCATGTTGTCAATGTTCACATACTAGTAGTAATGGAGCATGTATGTTCATGTGCACTCAAATCTTAGTGGCTTCTGTTTTTAATTGAATTAAGCTATACACTGACCAGGTATTCGTTGGTGCTCATTATGCTGGGGATGATCTAGTTCCAAAATTTGGACAGGGCGAGCCATGGAAAAAGGTCTTTGGACCGGTTTTTATTTATCTGAATTCAACTATGTGTGGGCAAGATCCTCATACACTATGGGATGATGCAAAAAGACAGGTTATGTGAGGAACCTAATATAATCCTACGAACATGTTGTGATGTTCGTCATGTAATTATAACTATATCTATATGCCAATATTAACCCGAAAATCACTTTGAATTATTCCAGATGATGGTTGAGGTCAATAGCTGGCCTTACAATTTTCCAGCATCTGAGGATTTCCCAAAGTCATGTCACAGAGGGAATGTTAGAGGCAGATTACTTGTTCGGGACAGGTAACTCGAGTTTCAGACTGATGACCTAATTTTTTTAGTTTTTATTATAGGGGGAATTACATATATATCCCTAATTTGCAGAGAAATTACATATATATCCAAACTAACTTAATTTTTACATATATATCCCTCATTTTGTTTCAAAATTACGTATATATCCCTCTTTTTTTTAAATTCTCGAAAATTTCTAAAAAAATTTCACAATATTGTGTATGTTGGTGCATAAAAAAGTTATGAAAAAAGTTTTCCTAAAAGTGGATAGTTTTGCCGAAAAATATTATGAAAAAAACGTTTGTGCATTAAATCTTTTTTTGTGCATCAAAAAAATCGTTTTTGTACCCAACTTCTTTTGACTTTTTACATCAAAATTTTATTGCACATCATACTATAACAAGTTAAAAATTTTAGGCATTAATAAATTTTTGTACATCATAATTTCGTTTTGTGTGCATTAAAAAAATATAAAAACTCAAAATTAGAAAAACTTCTTTTACAAAAATTTTATTGATTCACAAAATTTTATACTTGTTATATACTATGATGCGCAATAATATTTCGATGAAAAAAATAAAAAGAAGTTTGGTACGAAAACGAATTTTTAATGCACAAAAAAATGATTTAATGCACAAACATTTTTTTAACAATTTGTTTTGGCAAAACTATCCACTTTTAGAAAAACTTTCTTCACAACTTTTTTATGCACTAACATACACGATCTTGTGGAATTT
This sequence comes from Tanacetum coccineum, assembly GCA_026074375.1. Taxonomy (NCBI): domain Eukaryota; kingdom Viridiplantae; phylum Streptophyta; class Magnoliopsida; order Asterales; family Asteraceae; genus Tanacetum; species Tanacetum coccineum. The sequence goes on along the minus strand of BQNB010106732.1, from coordinate 9,933 downwards.
TTTCAAAATTTTTCACGAATTTTTTTAAAAAGAGGGATATATATGTAATTTTGAAGCAAAAGATGGACATATATGTAATTTTTAAGTTTGTTTGGATATATATGTAATATCTTTGCAAAATAGGGATATATATGTAATTCTCCCTTTATTATAAGCTCTGAGAAATAAGAAATTATAACAATAATATTGTCTTTATTTCAGATACATTGACAATGATGACATCACAGCGAATGGTGCCTATGTTGGATTAGCTCCACCAGGAGATGTTGGATCATGGCAAAGAGAATGCAAGGTGATGCATCAAATGATCCTACTTTTCTCACACAAGCACATGTAGATAGAATGGAAAAATGGGCTGGTCATACGGTGAGTGACATGTGAAAACCATTTGGGTGAAAACACATAAATTTTGTTGACTCATGACACTTTTTGTTTGTTCTTTAAAAAAATTCTTTTTATACACAAACATTTGTGCCAAATTTGGGTACCCTGTAGCATCTTTTCAAAAAACTGCCCGGGTTTAAGCAAAAATAGCTCTTTGTGCCAAATTTGGTTATAAAACTGTAGTTTTATATTATCTAATTTTTCATAGTTTTATATTATCTAATATTTCATAAAATGATTTAGACTGTTACCTGCAATAATATCGCACTCTGTAACTTTTGACCCGCGTTACTTTTTTTGACCCATTTGAACTGTTTCCTTTTCCACTTAATTATTTTGTTCTGCTTATTCGGCCATTGAAAAAGATAAAATAACCCAAACCGTCCCATTTATAAGTAAATGGGTCCATTGCAAAAATACCTTTTGTTGTTTATTGAATTTATTCCAAGGTTTTATTGTGATCAGCTTATGATTTTGATGGGGGTGCTGGGACTTGCATTTTGGAAGTGGCTTTGGCTATTGCTACTTTAAGTCACAATAACCTGTTTTTAGTTTTTGATAACCAAATCCTGCTTCTAATTGTAATATAATTTGGGATCATATGATATCATTAAACCAGCTGCAACAAAATGGATTATTTGGTGGTAAAGTTCAATTATCTAATTTTTGAGTCCTTTACTCCAATTAACATAATGGCTCTTCTTTTTACCTTTTGTTCACTTTATCAACTACTTCAGATTATCTGATTTATCTAATACATAAACATCTGATTATGTGATTATTACAAATTCAGACAGAAACAAATGCACATGCTATCTTATATAAATAAAGTTTATTATTTAATTTGTTATGGAGTATCAATATCATATTATCTATCACTTACATAACACATCTATAAATTCAAAATGATTAAATGAGTTATGAACACTGTCAAACAGGACTATCAGTTCTGGACTGTAGCAGATTGCAGTGGAGAATTCTCTATTAATAATGTAAGAGCTGGTGAATATAATTTGTATGCGTGGGTCCCTGGATTTCTTGGAGACTACCGATATCATCTTCCGATTACCATAGCCCCAGGTTTGAATCCAAAACAGAAGATTTCCAAATATTCTTACAGCTTTCAAAAATCCTTTTTTTGAGTGCTATTTGTTTCATTTTTATAGGCTGTGATATTGACGTGGGTAATCTTATATATGAGCCTCCAAGAGACGGTCCTACATTGTGGGAAATAGGAATCCCAGACCGGTCTGCTGCAGAGTTTCATGTCCCAGAACCTGACCCTAAATATGTGAACCAACTTTTCGTTAATAACCCCAAGAGGTTTGGCTTTATTTACGAGTCTTCTATATTTATAGTAACTTGAGTAAGAAATATCATGCTGCTGAATATTCCCCAAGCCTTAACTGAAATGAAAAAGTAGAGGTGGCAAACTCGGAGGGTCGACTAGAAACACTGTTTGCCCAAAACTATTTTTTATCTAAAATTATTAGTATTTTAAACATTGTTTAAAAAGCTCAATTATTTATATAATAATCTACGCTCTCTTAAGTAAAATGATTTTGGCGGCTTTTCATCCATTTCAACCGTATGATCACTGCTTCATTTTTAGCTAATTTATTTGGTTTTCATATGTCTATGTGGCCCATTAGAGACATAGGATAATCTGAAATTAATCTATTCATCATAAGTAAATGGGCGAAATTCCACGCGGTTAACCATTGGGCTCTCCAAAACAAGGTTTTTGGTTAGATTCACCCTCTTAAATGAAGTACAATAGGGGACAAGTAGCACCAACATTTTCTTTCATTAAGAATCGCTCTCTAACATTATTGGTCTATGCTCTTTCCACCAGCAATTTTAGGCAGTACGGCTTATGGGAAAGATATGGAGAGTTGTACCCTCATTGCGACTTGGTGTTCACAGTTGGAGAGAGCGATTATCGCAAAGATTGGTTCTATGCTCAAGTTCCAAGGTACAAGTCCAAATGCATTGTTTTATGTATGAATCAAGGGGTGAAACTACAAAAGTTAGCAAATAGGAAACAAGTCCAATAGGTCAAAGGGGCTGAAAGCATCCCATAGTGCATATATAAACCAGGTCATTCAATAAGTTGAAATTCTAATTTTTAATCATATGATACATGCTTATCTTTTGAAAGAACAGGATTATATGGTTTTCGGTTAATCCAATCCATGTAAAATACACATCTGACCTGTTGTGACCCACCCTTATTACTTCCTCTATTAAATATCAAAAATCTGAGAGTTGCATTTCTATTTTGTTCATCACAACCTTTCAATGCACTGGGCCTTATCCACATTCTATTTCTACATCAAGCTAATACTCTATTTATTCAATCGAATGCAACAATCTCTTTTTCCATATGTCTTCCCTTTGGTCAAAGTTCCGATTCTGGAATTGCCTATAACCTAGTTGGTAATCCTCACAAAAGTCTGATAACATTGCCTTTGTTGTGTGATTGTTAAGTTGTAGGGCATATGGGCATATAATTCGTAAAACATCTTACTGAAATATGCAGAAAAAAATGTTGCATTATATTGTGACAAAAGGATCATTTCATTCGGTGACTCAACTTATTTCATTGCAGGAGAAAAGAAGACAACTCGTATGAAGGAACCACATGGCAAATAAAGTTCAGACTCGAAACTGTTCACCGTGCTGCTATTTACAAGTTACGCATGGCACTAGCTGGTGCAACTCTTGCAGAAGTACAGGTATGAATCCCAGCAAGAATTACAGTTTTTCCTTGCACAAAGGTTTAGAACTTAGAACCTTAGAATATAGTCGGCATGTTAGTAGAAATAGCAGGTTAGGCGATTTTGGTCTGGGTCAGAGAGGGTAATTTTTTTTACTGATTGGGTAGTTGCGTTGTGTTAGGTTAACCCGAACACCTCTTGTCCAAAATCTCTTAACTTTTTGCTAAATTATTAGTATCGAAAATGAAATTATTTGAATAATGATATAATCTTTTAAGCAAATGATTCAGGAGATATATAAAAAAACACCTTTGGTGACTTTTGACATGTGTGACTAAATCTTGTTGCAATTATAAATAAATATAGGTGGAAGATACGAGTCTACAAAGGTGAAACAATTGATGATGGTTAATATAGAATTATGGTGAAAAGGGAGTTATGAATATGGATAGCGACTATAATAATGTGTATACATAACAATTGACTAATTGTCAAATAACTCTAGGACAAAACGAAAAGGTTATCGGAACCCAAATTTTTATCTTACTAGTTATATCATCTTGTTTCTAGGTACGTGTTAATACTAACACATTATCATATTGTCTTGTTTCTAGGTACGTGTTAATGATCCAAACAAGCCTCGACCACTATTTACAACAGGGTTGATAGGACGGGACAACTCAATTGCAAGACACGGGATTCATGGGCTATATTGGCTTTACAACATAGACATTTCTGGTTCTTTACTTGTTGAAGGAGAAAACACTATTTACTTGAAGCAACCAAGGAACCAAAGCCCCTTTCAAGGTATTATGTATGATTACATACGTTTGGAAGGCCCATGTTAGAATTAGAAGTAATTTTGTTTATTTAAAGTGTAGGGACCTATAGTGTCTTAAGACTTAAGTAATGAAATGATTGAGTTAGTGTTTTCATTTTGATTGTATCTCATACTAAACTCTCAATCAAAGAAAACGTTTCATATGTTCTCTCTCGTTTACACACACGTCAACTCAATCACTTGATATCATGGCGACTAATACTGTAACTGAAGTTTCTTGGATGTAGACAGGATTGTTTTTACATATAGTCGTATATACTATATAGGATTGCTTTTACTTATACGTCTCTTTGATATGTAATTAATGGTATAGTCACAGTGGTCTATGCATTCACTGTACGCCAATGAGTTTCATTATAAAATATGCTGTGGACAACTTTGTTTTCACTTGTAGAGTTGAAAGTTGCAGTCATAGTCGCTATCATTTCCAACCAATTTATGTGGCTTATCTTTTGAAAAAAGTTGTATACTTTAGAAGAATGATCTTTTACTTGATAGACATAGATTATCTGCCAAACAAATGTATAGTTTATAAAGTTGAATGATGCGGAAAGTTAAATCAAATCCTGTGATTTCATGTTGGCCAGTTGGTTATAACTATTAGTTCAAAAGACAAAAAATAGCTGGTTATAACTAACTAAACTAAACATTGGTTCTTTGCGAGTACTAAGCCATTGAGCCTAACTAGGACTGCTAAAGCATCTTCCAAATTTGGCTTTGACACTCTTGTAGTGCTTCTTGGACCTAGAAGCGTGCCACAAACCTAAAAGAACCGGCTGATTTTTTTTTTAATTATTTAAGCGTGTTACAAACCTAAAAGAACCGGCTAAAGAAATTTGACGGTCAAGTTAGCACCTGACACGTAAGACCTTATTTATGATATAAGAATATGTGTCTTTAGATCATGATAGAGTATTTGATATGTATAGAGAGATATAGTGTAGTGTTGTGAGAAATGACATATAATATATCTTTACCGGTAAGGAGACGTAAACATATTTTGTCGCACTCATCTTCTAAATGATATGTTAGTTTGATCCTTGAATCATTCTCGTTTGATTGATAGTGAGACTCACTTCGCGAGACTAGATATGTAACCAAAGACCAATATTAGGACTCGATCACGTCCATGCTGTAGACATGGAACTACTCAAACTAAAAGGGAAAAAGCATCCAAGTTTCATGGAATTTCATGGGTGTTTTACTTGATCAAAAGTAACTAAGTTTCGTGGGTGTTCTACTTGATTCATTTGAAGTTTATTTTAACTGCAAAAAGCATTCAAGTTTCAACACTGTCTCATTGTTGTGTAATCGTGCAGAAAAAAAACCAATTTTAAGATATTCTATGTGCATTATTTGATTGTACCTTAACGTTAGGATTAAAAAGTGTCAATTATTAGAAAGAGAAATTGTCTTAATTTTACCATCATACAACGTTGGCTTAATCCGTTGAGCTTTCTTAAGATAATACGGAATTTGATAACCAAGAGCTTGTTTGTGAGTGTCATCATAAAAAACTTGTGGTTTCGTTAGCATGTGCACTGTTTGCGCAGATTGACCCACTTTATAAAAAATATTATCTAGTTCTTTTATTTTTTTTTCTAAATCAATTTCCTTGTCCATGTATTTATTTTCTTTTTCTTTGGATTCCTTTTTGAAAACAGTAAATGTTTGCAATAACGATTTTCTTTCCTTAATTTGTTTAGAAAGAGTCTGTTTAAGTGAGTCAATTTCTTGCTTAAGTGCATTCTTATTCCGAATCATGCCATCTATTTGTGAATTAATTAATTTTTCACGACTGCTCAAATCAACATTAAGTCTTTATTCAAAAGTTTTGACTCGTTCCTTATATCTTTCAAGCTCAGCGGTTAAGGATTCATTAACACGTTTGTTTTCCAGATCAATCTTATTACAATTAGTTACTTATTTAGACATTTGTTCAAACACAGACATTATCATGGCATTTTGTTGTGCAGAAGAGTTAGTATCTTGAACAATCGGATTTTGCGTTTGTTGCAGATACTGTTTATAAGAAATAATATTACTATCACTTGTTATTTCATTATCTGGAACATAATCAATAAAGGGTTGTTCAAAATACCGCGTCTCTTGCACACTTTGATTAAGCATATTATCTTTTTGATAAGTGTCTTGTTATGGTACCTCAGAGAGGACGTCTGAACCGTAACTTGAGAGATTAGCCATTAGAACCGCTTTTACAGAAGAGATATCATCACAGTCGAAGTCATAAGCATTTAGATCATCAGTCTGGAAAGCAGCATTGTGTATGATTGTTGTCTGAGTATCTTGACCATCTGCAATTTCGGGATCTGCTAAAAATGCCAACTGGTCCTCATCAAATTCCTGTGCCTGAACCAGCAACATCTTTTCTTTGAACCATGCAGAATTCATTGGTCTCTTTGGCTTAGTGCACTGCCTTGTCATATGCCCTTCACCCTGACAATTGTAACACTTAACAACCCTTGCTTGACTTGCAGCATTATTTCCCCCAGAGCTTGTAGCATTTCTTTTAGTTCCCATACCAGTAAAACTCTAACCCTGTCTCCCTTAAACTTGTTGAACAGTAACCCTGTCATCTTGAATTGTAGCTTGGTTTCTTGGATTCGAAGATGTTCTGAGTTGAAGGAAAACGTGATGCAATTACAGTTGACATAAATGTTATTGCTTTATTTAGACAAGCAATTGAATCATCACCTGGTAGAAATGAAGGAACAACAAGTCCTGAGTCTAGTTGAGGAAACTCAGCTTGTGGTTGTTGTGTAATTAGAGGGGTATCACATAGATTTTGAGGAACTGAAGGTAATTTATGATTGAGTTGATTATGGAATAGATGTTGGTATTGTTGTGGATGATGAGGTGTTTCATAAGATGATAAGTATGGTTCAAAATAATGAGCAGAATGTGACTGAGTTTGATGGTTAGCAACTGTTAGGAACATGAAAGTGTCGGTCACTTCCATAGATAACATTCGTTAGCTCATTAAGTAATTTTTGGAAACTTACATAGTTAGTTAGCTAAAAGCCCATGGATAAACCCATGAAGGCCCAAGCCCACGATCCATTGTAAGTATATAAACACCTCTCTTTGCCTTGGAGAGGTGGTTGGTTGGTTGTAATTTTCACATAGTTAATGCATTTCTTTTCTCTTACTTTCTATCACTAGAAATACTCCCTTCCTTCCCACTTTCTCTCTCTAGTTCTTGTTGTTAAAGATTACTCATATTCTTCAATTGGTATCAAGAGCCATGGAGTGGTGTGTTTAGTTTTGGTGTTTATTTTTTGGTTCGTGTGTTCTTGAAAAAAAATCGTCCTTTATCTTTATTCTTTTCTTGTTTTCGAAGCTATTGTGTACACTAAAAGATCATTTACCTTGGTAAATTTGATCTAGTATCTTTAGGATATATGTGTATAAGCTTTGAATCTAGAAAAACATCATTTTTGGTCATCTTTGTGTTCGAAAACTTTAGAAAGAACAAAATCTTGATTTTAAATTTTTCGGCTTAAAAACCTTAAAGTTCTCATTTTTCTTGTTCCTACAGGTTTAGTAACACTAGTTGTACAAGTATTTTTGCAAAACAACCATAAAAAATGTGTCTTTTTGTGTTTTAAAACATTTGGGTTTCGAAATAGTGTAAGTCGAACAACTGAAGTCGAACAACTGAACCGAACAACTGATTGTAGTTGAAACCGAACAACTAATTGTAGTTGAAACCGAACAACTGATTGTAGTTGAAACCGAACAACTAATTGTAGTTGAAACCGAACAACCTATTGTACTTGATACTGAACAACCAGTGTTTGTTGAAACCGAACAAATCAAGTTTTCAAATTATACGGTTTATTTCTTTGACTCGTAAAATCCCGTGAAACATTAACTTGTTTTTCCCGGTTTTGTCAAGAATTGTAAAATCCCGTATAGTTTCAAGAAATTAAAACACTTAAAATACAACTTAATCAAACACAATTTCTTTCTACCACCGTTCGATCAAACAGTAATCTATTAACACATAAATTTCTCAATGACGACTCTTGCTGACAAAACAATTCTTTCGGGTGCTGAAAATCGTCCACCTATGTTGGAAAATGATATGTACGATTCTTGGAAAAGCATAATGGAGCTGTACAGGAAAGAAAGTGTAAGCTTTATGATGAATTCGATAAGTTTGATTATAAGAAGGGGGAAACACTACGTGATTTCTACTTGATATTTTCACTACTACTCAATGACATGAACATCTACAATATGAAACTGGAACAATTTCAAGTGAACACCAAGTTTTTTAATACTCTTCCTCCCGAGTGGAGCAAATTTGTGACATATGTCAAACTGGTTCGGTATTTGCACACAACTAACATTGATCAGCTTCATGCTTACTTGGGACAACATGAATTTCATGCAAATGAGGTTCGTTTAATGCATGAAAGCAACTCAAATCCGTTTGCTTTGGTTGCAACCCATCAGATGACCCAGTCTCCTTATCAAACTCATTAAAACTCATACCAAAACACTCAATTTCAACCACAAGTTTCACCATATCAGTCTCCACAGTATGGATCACCTTATCAGTCTCAACAATACTCAACTCATCAATCATCAACACCTCTTTCAATCACTTATCCATCCAACGATTATCAATCATCCATTCACCACAATGTTTATTCTCCATCATCATCCTCCTCAATGAATATGCTCCCACAAGTTAACCAACAACTTATTTTCCCAACCAGACTCGATCTAATTGTTCCAGGTTCGTCCAAAAGGTGATGATCCCATTATCCGTCGAAATCACATGAGGCTTTCTTGACTGCATTTTCATCTTCCCGCTACCCCACTACCAATAATCAGCTGAGGAATTCGTCAAACCCTAGGCAACAAGCTACCATTAATGAAGGGAAAGTGACCTTACAACCAATTCAAGGGAGACAAACTTCTTTTGCTGCGGGTACTACAAGGACCTACACTCCAGGAGCAAGTAAAAGCAATTCTGGGAAACAAAGGACTGTGTTAGCCTTAATTATATTAAGTCAAACAAGAATGTTATCGGTCTTAGAAAGTCAAACTAGGTCTTGTGTTGTAATAGGCTAGTCGGGTTCAACGGGCTTGGATTGTAATCTAATATTGTCCGTGTTTCGGGCTCAAAGCCCAAGTTTAGCCAAGCCCGACCCAAGTAGAAAAGCCCATGTGCCAAGTAAATGGCAAAAGGGTATAAATATCCCTTCACCACACTTGGTGAAGGGTGGTTAGTTACTTTCCCATCTTTTGTAACTTCCTATTTTCTCTCTAATCTAATTGTTTCTCTCTCTAAGATTCTTCTCATTTTCTAGCATTTTGGTAAAGAATATAGTTGTGTAATGGATTAAATACATGGGATAACAATTGGCATCAGAGCCTAAGTGGATTCGTGTGGTTAAACAAGATCAAATTCGTGGGTCAAAAAGAAGTCAAAAGAAAAAAAATCAAACCCGAATTTTTGTGCTTAGATGTGTGAATGTTTATGTTATTAAGCAAGATCTAGGCATAAGGTAGCTAATTGTGCAAAAGAAATCAAGTTAAAAGGTCAAAAAGGGTGATTATAAGGCAATTTTTGGTGAAAAAAATCGTATTTTTCTAGGTTGCGTTTTGACAAACTGGAAAAGTTCTTGTTGCGTTTTGACTTTTTCTTGTTGCGTTTTGATTTCTTCATGTTGCGTTTTGATTTTTTTCTTGTTGCGTTTTGGTTCATTGCGTTTTGATTGCAGGTTGCGTTTTGAAGAAATTTCATTGCGTTTTGAAGAAATTTCATTGCGTTTTGACCAAATTTCATTGCGTTTTGACCAAATTTCATTGCGTTTTGACCAAGATTCGTTGCGTTTTGACCAACAATCGTTGCGTTTTGACCAAGACTCGTTGCGTTTTGGTGTCACTGTGTTTTGGTTAAAGATAGCACTGCGTTTTGTCTAGAAATCTTGTGTGAAGAAAAGGGTTTCA
>BQNB010106731.1:0-21872 GCA_026074375.1 Tanacetum coccineum | reverse complement strand
CTTCTCGGTATCATTGACTCTGCTTTTAGACTGTTCTTACTATATATTTTATATTTTATTATATTATATATTTTAAGGTATAGTCAGAGCGGATCAAGAACCATAGGAACTGATGCTGCATACGCTTTATCATGGAGAGAGCTGTTGAAGCTGATGACTGAAGTGTACTGCCCGAGAAATGAGATCCAAAAGATGGAGACCGAGTTGTGGAATTTGTCGGTGAAGAACAATGACATGGCTACTTACACTCAAAGGTTCCAAGAACTTACCATGATGTGTACCAAAATGGTCCCTAAGGAGGAAGATCGGGTGGAGAAATTCATTGGAGGTCTTCCTGATAATATCTAAGGGAATGTAATTGTTGTAGAACCCATAAGATTACAAGATGTTCTTCGAATTGCCAATAACTTGATGGATCAAAAGTTGAAGGGCTATGTTGTGAGAAACGCATAAAACAAGAGGAGATTGAACAACAACTATAGAAACAACCATAGGCAATGACCACCCCATAAATGACAGAATACTGGAGGTCAGAATGTTGCTAAAGCCTATATGGCTGGTAACAACGAGAAGAATGGTTATGAAGGAACACTTACTTTCTGCAATAAGTGTAAGCTACACTACGAAGGACAATGTACTACTAAGTGTCATAACTGTAAGAGGATTGGACATCTGGCCAGGGATTGTAGATCTGTTGTGACTGTACCTACTCAAGGAACTCCAAGGCCGAATCAGAGGGTTATTACGTGTTTTGAGTGTGGAGCACAAGGACATTACCGGAAGGATTGTCCCAAAGTCAAGAACCAAAACCGTGGGAACAAAGCAAGAGTTCCTGATGCAAGAGGCAAAGCATATGTCCTAGGAGGAGGTGACGCAAACCCGGGTTCCAACACTGTCACGGGTACGTTCCTTCTCAACGATCATCATGCTTATATGTTATTTGATTCGGGTGCCGATAGAAGTTTCGTATCAAATACTTTTAGTGCATTGCTAGATATCATTCCCTCTGCCTTAGACGTTAGTTACGCTGTCGAGCTAGCTGACGGAAGAACTTCAGAAACCAACACTGTGCTTAGAGGCTGTACATTAGGATTGTTAGGACATCTATTTAATATCGACCTGATGCCCATAGATTTGGGTAGTTTCGACGTTATCATCGGCATGGATTGGTTAGCAAAGAATCATGCAGTGATTGTCTGTGACGAGAAGATAGTGCGTATTCCTTACGGAAACAAAATTCTGATCGTTCAAGGAGACAAAAGTGACAAGGAGAAGAAATCAACGTTGAGCATTATATCATGTGAAAAGGCCCAGAAGTATATGGAGAAAGGTTGTCAAATATTTCTGGAGCAGTGTTGATGCAGAAGGAGAAAGTCATAGCTTATGCATCCCGCCAACTCAAAATCCATGAGAAGAACTACACGACGCATGATTTGGAATTGGAAGTTGTGGTGTTCGCTCTCAAGATGTGGAGACATTACCTTTACGGCACGAAGTGCGTTGTGTTCACTGATCATAAGAGTTTGCAACATATTCTAGATCAGAAAGAGTTGAACATGAGACAACTTAGATGGTTAGAGTTGTTAAGTGACTACAACTGTAAGTTACGTTATCACCTGGGAAAGGCGAATGTGGTGGCTGATTTGTTGAGCCGAAAGAGTAGACCTAAGCCACTACGAGTTCGAGCCTTGGTTATGACAATTGGTTTAAACCTCCCTATACAAATCTTGAATGCTCAGGTTGAGGCAAAAAAGGAAGAGAATTATGGAACTGAAGATTTGTGTGGCATGATTAAGAATTTGGAGCCACATGCAGACGGAACGTTGTGTTTAAAGAATAGAAGTTAGATACCATGTTTTGGTAACTTGAGAGCTTTGATTATGCACGAGTCGCATAAGTGAAAGTATTCGATCCACCCTGATCGGACAAGATGTACTAAGATTTGAAGAAGCTATACTAGTGGCCCAACATGAAAGCAGAAATTGCCACGTATGTCAGTAAATGCATGACTTGTGCAAAGGTTAAAGCAGAATACCAAAAACCATCCGGTTTGTTGGTTCAACCCATAATCCCAGTATGGAAATGGGAGAACATTACTATGGATTTCGTTACTAAGTTACCTAAGACGACGTCTGGTCAAGATACAATTTGGGTAATTGTAGACCGACTCACAAAGTCTGCCCATTTCTTACCAATGAAGGAAACCGACACAATGGAGAAGTTGACGAGACAATACTTGAAGGAAGTAGTCTCGAGACATGGAGTGCCAGTTTCGATTATTTCTGATCGAGACAGTAAGTTTATGTCTCATTTCTGGAAATCGTTGAACGAAGCCCTAGGTACTCAATTGGATATGAGTACGGCTTACCACCCACAAACAGATGGTCAAAGTCAGAGAACCATCCAAACGTTAGAAGACATGCTACTAGCGTGTGTGATGGACTTCGGAAAGGGTGGGACAGGCACCTACCATTAATAGAGTTCTCCTACAACAACAGCTATCATACAAGTATTAAAGTTGCACCTTTTGAGGCATTGTATGGTCGCAAGTGCCGTTCGCCTATCTGTTAGGCTGAGGTAGGAGACGCTCAGCTTACTGGCCCAGAAATTGTTTGTGAAACAACAAAGAAGATCATCCAAATCAAGCATCGTCTACAAGCTTCACGTGATCGACAAAGGAGCTATGCTAATAAGAGGCATAAGCCATTGGAGTTTCAAGTTGGGGATAAGGTTATATTGAAAGTATCGCTCTGGAAAGGAGTGATACGTTTCGGCAAACGGGGAAAGCTGAACCCTCGTTATATTGGACCTTTTAAGATTCTCGCCAAAGTTGGAACGGCTGCATATCGACTTGAGTTACCCGAGAAACTGAGTCGTGTTCATAGTACTTTTCACGTCTCAAACCTTAACAAGTGCTTATCTGATGAACCACTCGTTATTTTGTTGGACGAAATCCACGTCGACGACAAGCTAAATTTCATTAAAGAATCGGTTGAAATTATGGACCGCGAGGTTAAACGTTTGAAGCAAAGTCGCATTCCAATCGTGAAGGTCTGTTGGAATTCAAGAAGAGGTCCCGAGTATACTTGGGAGCGCGAAGACCAAATGCAGAAAAAGTACCCTCATCTTTTCGCTAACCCTGAATCCGCATCTCAAGCTACGTCCTGAGCTTTGAGGACAAATCTATTTTAACGGGGAAAGGATGTCACACCCCGTAAATTTTAGGTCAATATTTTAAACTTTTCACTAGATGTGAGCCACTCGTGGTTCGGATGCTTGGTTGATGACATCAGTAATTGGTGTTTGGAAAGAATTCCTCCTGTGACAAATCGTTGAATGCTCGGTTTGCGGGGAAAATTAAACGGAGATAGTGAATTATGGAACGCAAAATTATTTGGTATTGTGCATGATTAAGAACTGGATGCTCCATCATGTGCAGACTAAAAACGTTGTGTGTTAAAGAATGAAGTGTTGGGTTATACCATGTTTGGGTAACTTAAGAGAGCTTTTGTGAGTATTTATGCATCATCGTTGTCTGCGCACTTAAGAGTCAGAAGTTGATATTCTGATCCGACGATCTAATTGTGAGTCGCGCAGGTAACAAGATTTACCAGATGTTGGTGAAGATAGTGCTTGTAGAACTCGTGGCCCGAACATGACAAGCGAGAAATTGCCAGTATTGTTCAGTATAATGATGACTATGTTGCAAAGGTTCAAATCGCCTTATTAATACCTCATAAGAAACCATCCAGGTTTGGTTGGTTCAAACGACCATAATGTCCCTCAATATAGAGAACGATGGGATGATTATCATTACTATGGATTTAGTTACTAAGTTAACCTAAGCGACGTCTGGTCAGAAGATAACAATGTTGGTTAGTGTTGTAGAGAGTCCGATCCTCATGCAAAAATTGGGTTACTTGTTTCATTGATTCATTTTTCTTGGACTCTCCAATGGAGAGGATATGAGATTTCCTGAGATACTTGAATGGAGAAGTTTGAGATGCCAGGAACGAATACGCTTAAGAGGGTAAGTTTGTGAGTGTCGTCGTAGGAACTGTGGGAGTTACTCGAAGTGTTTTTGCTATTATTGTGTTCTGTTTAATCTAGACGTGTGATAGTTGTACATCGCGTCATTTTTCGGGCAAATCGAGAGTTGTGTGAAGAAGCCGAATGCGCTCTCCATAGGTAATCAAGTAGATGGTTATGTGTGGTAGGACGCGCTGACTCTAAACGGGATCTCCACATATACAGAGAGGGGTCAGAGTGAGGAGTGACATAGCACAAAAACGTTAGAGACATGCTACGAGCGTGTATGATGGACTTCATAAAGGGATGGGAACAAACCGATCTTTACCTTTGTTAATGTGTGTCCGTTCCATAATTTAAATAGGCTACCATTAGTAGTGGAATGTTTAAGCTGGCAATCTTTTGAGAGGTGTGTGATGGTGTGCAAGGTGTCGATTCGACCTTTCTTGTTGGCTGAAGTGGGAAGACGCGCTGCAGCTCTCGCTTACTGGGACCATAGATATGAATTTATTCGTGATTAATCAACAGAGAAGAAATAGTCCTCAAATCTATTAGCATGGTCTACTAAGCTTCACGGTGATCGGGACATAAGGTAAGCGCTATGCGTGGAGATATTATAGAGGGACGTAAGCGCCATTTGTGTAGTTTCTCTGTTGGGGATATGAGGTTATGTTGAATAAGTAGTCAGACTCTTGGAAGGGGAGTGATACATTTTGACAAAGGGAGATAGCTGATATCCCCCTCGTTCATTGGGATCTCCTTTTAGAGATTCTCGGCAATGATTGGATGTACGGTTGGCAATACTGCGACTTGAGTTACCCAAGGCAACTGAGCCGTGTTCATACATGTATAGTACCTTTTCACGTCTCAAAACTGAAGAAGTTCTCTTTATCCGCCACGAGACCGTCTCTAGTATTCCGTTGGGACGAAATCCAGTCGACGGACAAGTCTAATATTCGCATTGAGTAACAATTGAAAAATTTTGGACCGGAAGGTTAAGAAAAACCATTTTGAGAGCAATAGAGTCTCATCAAGTCGTGGAAGGTCCATTGTGGAATTCGAAGAGGAGGGTCCCGAGTTTATACTCGTGTCAGGAGCGGCGCGCGATAAGACCGTAATGAGAGAAAAATACCCCATATTGTTTTCGTTAACCCTGAATCCGCATCTCAAGCTACTAGTCCTGAGGCGTTTGGAGCGACAAACTCTTTTAATAGGGAAAGGATGTACACCGTCGTAGTTTTTCAGGTCAACTCATTTTAGTAAACCTTGTTTCTGATTATTATTCTGTTGATGCATTGTACACGTACGCGTTTGAGTTGATCGTTTTACCGGAGAATGTTAAGAAACATGCAATCTGAAAAACGTCATCGGGGCGTCCTAGGTCATGCAGTTATGTAATGAGAATTTAGGCCCTGATATGAGAATATTGGTAACGCTTTTCTGAAGAGGGTTTGCGAGATGGACTATTTTGAATCACTTGCTCTTCGATAGTGTAATTTTGTAGGGTTTTATGTCTTTGTAAGAAGATTGGGGTTTTTTGCTGTTTTGTGTGAGCCAAAGAGCAGAGAGAAGACGCCCTCGCTGAAGAGAAGAGAGAGAACTCGTCGAGGCAGTCTTGTTGTGTAAACTCAAGTTATCGTTAATTTTATACCCTAAGTTCAAATTTTAGTGATCATACTCATGCCCTCACCACTACCCACGAAATTTTAGCTTGTGGACAAGCTTGGACTTGAAATTAAATCATTTATGCTCCACTAACTAAAAATTTGAAAACATACCATGCATGTGAAGGAAAATGACAGATTTGTTGTCTAGTGACTTGCATGCATGTCATTTCTTACACACTTGGACCATTATTGGTGAGCCAAGACCAAGCCATGAGATAAACTTGGAGCCAAAGTTGGCTTGAACAATTGTCCTCCCCCCTTGTTGCTAGCCACGCACGAACCACAAGGACCATAAGGTCCATGGTGCACCATTTTGATAAGCCTTTCACAAAGCCATGGTTCATTTCTTATCTTAACCCTAGGTCTTTTTGGCACTATAAATACATCATGTTCTCACAAGTTAGGTCATTCATCACAATACTTGCCTCACAAAATTTTCTTTCTCTCCCTTTTGTTCCTTTGAGCCGCGACAACAAACACACCCACAAACACATCCATAACTTTTGATTTTCTTCAAGATCCAAACATTCTAAGTTCATTTCCAAGGGTTTCTAAGGTAGATCCAAGTATTGGTTGGTTGATTTTCAAGGTTTTCTCAAGATTATAAAATTAGGGTTTCTAATTTTATAAGTGGGTTTTATAGATCTAGTCATCTTGGGTATAGATCTTGTGATTCTCTACTTGTTTCTTCATTCTTGTAAGTATTTCTTGGTCATCTCTTGTTTCATTTCCTTATTCCTATGAAAATTGTTCAAGTTTAAGAATCCATGTGTTTGTGTTACTTTTTAAAAAGAAATGATAAAAGTAACTTGACAACTTTTATAAAAATGGAAGTATTATGTTTGTTGTTTTATAAGTTATGGTAGAAATGAAGGGATTAGGTTAGATTAAGTGTGGTTTTGTTGGTTGGTTTGGTAGTGATCGGGATTAGGCTAGAATAAGCACTATTGTGGCGTTTGGATGGATTTTTGGAAGTATTTTTGAAGCGACTTGTTGCTGATCGATTAGTTTTGAGGTTTATGATGCGACCTAAAAATGTATTCATTAGGCGTAAAAATTAGGTTTTTGAAGCGGTGTTTCGAATAGATAGTTTTTACATATCGTCTTTAATATCAGCTTAAACGGCCAGTTATAGCCAATGAACACTTGAATCATTTTTCGGCAAAACCCAATGAATGTTGCAGATGTGGAATAGTAAGATGGGTATTTCCGGACACTTTGGACATTTTGGACTTTCTAAACTTTAGCAAAAACATATATGTAACATATTTATATATATTAGGATTAGCATCATTTGAAGACGTCTTAACAATTTTACGAAAAACGTAAAGTTAATAAACCTATAGAAGTTTGGTAAAACTTAATAAAACCAGATCGCTGACTTGGAAGTAAGCGATTATGGTAGTTAAGCGCATTTTGAAAATATGGAAACTTAACAAAATATAGGGGACGATATTAACGTCTTGAAACTAAAAAAACTTTCCCAAAATAGAAACTTTCTAAAAGTAGTAATTTTTGGATGAACGCCAAGACTTAACGAAAAACTTTGTAATTTCATTTAGTCATATTTTATTAAACAAACTAAAGCACAAACACACATGAATGTCTTTTCTCTTGAAAGCATATCGTACAAGTTTCGGGTTATCTTTCGTGTTTCTAAGACGCGTCATTTATTTTAAGGTAGAGTGTAGGACCTTTCGGCTATTAATTTTTCCGGTTGAGTATCGATTCACCAATTCTTAAGGTGAGTTATAGCCTCACGTTTTTTACCTATTTTCAATTGATTTATTACTTTGAGGTGAGAAACCATTTGTTGCTTTTAAAATTTGACACAAGTTCTTAACGTGAGTTTTAACAGTATATGTGTTGCCTAAGTTTCCTTACAAACCACTATTACCCGAACTATCATAAACCGTTAGTCACCTATGGCCAATTGGATTGGTTAAGTGAGCGTGAATGCGTAGATAGATCTATTGGGACTAATTACCCCTATCTGGTTTGGTTCTAAATTAGCTGTGAATAAATAGATATATGTCATGTCGATTGTGCGTTGTGGTGGTCTTTGGTTTGGGACACCAGTTAAGGGCAGGAATACTATGTGGCATGATATGATATGCCCTATCTTATTAGCATCGGTGTCATGAGCTTAGCGTAACAGTAAATACTTTTTATGTGATGTTGTATCTGTTATAGTAGTCGCATGCGTTTTGAAATCTTGTGGTCCACTCTTGTACTAACTTAAACCTATGAATTCACCAACATTATGTTGACGTTTTAAACATGTTTCTCAGGTGCTTAGCTTGGATTGATTCTTGATGCTAAATGGAGTCTATGTGCTATGTGACTTCGCCAATTTCAAGACTTATCTATTATATACTCGTTGTCATTATCAAAACTTTGTTATGCTTCCGCTACATTTAACTCTCTTATGACCGGTTGTAAAACTTAAATTTATTTTCTTTTATGCAACGACTAAACTTTTTCAAACGTCCATGATTAGTGGTCGTTCTTTATTGCTTTGTGTTCGGATTGTTATGACGTCACGCCCTCGGACACGTATTCCGTCCAGGCCCCGTCTGGGGGTGTGACACTAAACCCCTAACCACTAAAATCTATACCAAAAACCCTAAACGCCTAACCACTTGGATCTATACCAAAAACCCTAAATTCCTAACCACTTAGATCTATACCAAAACCCCTAAACAACTAACCAATTGGTATAATATCACAAGTGATATACAAATAACTTTAAAATCTAAACCAAAAATACTAAACCCCTAACCACTTAAATCTATAATAAAAACCCTAAACACCTAACCACTTAGATCTATACCAAAAACCCTAAACCCCTAACCACTTAGATCTATACCAATAACCCTAAACCCCTAACCACTTAGATATATACCAAAAAAAAATTTGGATCTAAAATATAATATAATATCACAAGAGATATAAACATCAAATATAAAAACAAAAACTGTTGCATTGCTAATAACATAATATCACAAGTGATAACAGATAAATGTCTAAATAACAAAAATAATCAGAAAATTTTATTGAAACCTAATGAAAAAAATTCTTTAAAGAAAAATCCATGAGCTGTACTAATTTTTTTTCTTTTTTGTATGAAAGTAAAATCAGACTCGAACTGTGAGAAAACACATCTTAAACTAAAAATCTTCCAGAAGCACCGTCTCGGAGCCCACCATCCACGTGATCACTGCCGCGATGAACAACTACTGCAGGATATAAGACATCAACATTATTCTTCCCTAGACAAGTATGCCTATTGTGTGCAATAGATCCACAAATACCACATCTATTCTTTTTTTATTACTTTTCTTTATTGATATTTCTCTTCCACTCTTGATACGCTTCTGCTTCTTACGTCCCTTTGGCCTTACACCTGTTAGATTCTTCACTTTAACCTTATCAGGCTTCTTAACAGCCATAAATTCTTGAACAAAATCAGAAATTGTGCGGGTTGGAACAATTGGCAACTCAACCTCGAGTTCAGACTTTATTGCTTTCATCTTGTTTACAAACACAGACAACTTTGGCTCATTATTCCTCAACATATGTACACATGAATCAAGTATGATAGAATCCTCCATTGCAAGCTTCTCAATTGCTTCATTCTTCTCGCAATAACGGGTTTTTTTGTTCCTCAAATCAGGTGGGATCAAATTCTTAGTCCAACGCCTCAATATATACTGATCTGGAATACAAGACACTTTGAAGTTCTTGAATACACAAAATATGTGTCGACATAAAATCCCAGAGCGAACAAAAAGCTGACAACAGCAGGAAACTGAACCATCTCCTTTGTTATAAAGTACCTTCATAATAAAAACATATCATTATATCACAAGTGATACTTCATGTAACATTCTAATTAATACAAATAAAAACTAAAAGTATCACTTGTGTTACTTCAAAAACACTAAATAAAAAATTTGAAAAAATATCATTACAATCATATATCACAGTTGATACTTCATACCATATTTTTAACAATAAAAGTAAAAATATTGAAAAATATAAAATGTGATAAATGATATTCAAAATGTGTACCTTGTAATGTCCTGTGACTTTTTGATGCAAATTAATCTCTTCCTCAACATTCTCCGAAGTACTTTCTTTGTCAATCACTTCTGGAAGACCAACAGGTTTTATTTTTTCCTCATAAATAATACAAATAGTACATCCCTCATCTGAACTCATACCTGTTATTAAACATAACCAAGACCTTGCAACAATCTCTTTATGGACACGAATAAAAAGGCTGCGAGTATAAACTTTAGCAGCATGCTCTTCAATAGGTAATGGTGTTAGCAAAGCAGGGAATGAATCAAACGACTGATGATCTAGTTTTTCTTGCGTGTGTCTTTGCCTTTACATTCCAGAATCATAACAAAGCATAAACTTAACAAGTGTTGAACCAGAACTAGTGAAATATGAGAAAAATGAGTTCTCGCTCTCTGACCTAGAAGTAGTCCTCATGAACCTGCATAATGGAGAATCAACAAAGAAAGCGGAGATCCATGATGATCTGAGATGATACATCTTTGAATGCCACTTGTGATTGATAAGATTAAATTACTCCATAAACTTATTCCATCTGTCCTCAAACTCCTCATGCCCAATAAACATATTCCAAACGATCTTACCAAATTTATCCTTGAAATCAGTATCATCATAAATTCTAGACACAATCTACAAAAATAAAAAAATGAAGGAAAATAAACATTAGCATAGGATATATTAGATTAAATTTAAACACAAAATAAAAATAATAAAAATAATAAATCACATGTACATCACATTAAACTTTGAAACACTATAAAAAAGGAATAAAAAAAACCAAGTATCACAAGTGATAAATAACATGTTATTGTTAAAAAACAATCAAAATATTAAACAAAAACGAAATATCACAAGTGATACATGACATGTAAATTACAACAGTTTCAAAAACAAGTACCTTGGATAGGATCTTCTACATGATATGCCACATGCAAAGCCTATGTTTAGATTTAGGAAACTTAGCAGC
Source organism: Tanacetum coccineum (assembly GCA_026074375.1). NCBI lineage: Eukaryota > Viridiplantae > Streptophyta > Magnoliopsida > Asterales > Asteraceae > Tanacetum > Tanacetum coccineum. The sequence continues at coordinate 11,123 of BQNB010106731.1, read as the reverse complement.
AACAGCCAGTCGCATCACTCCATCTTGATCAGTGACAACTATATTAGGACCACAAACAAAAGCTTTCTTGAAGGCTCTAAGTAATCATCCATAAGCTTCCGTTGTTTCTTTCTTCAAAAGTCCTGAACCAACAGTAGCAGATCTCCTGTGATTGTCTATAGCCGTGAAAGGCACAAAAACCATCTTGTACCTGATAAAAATCACAAGTGATAATGAATTACAATAATTATACAAAAAGCAGTTAAAAATATCTCAAAAATATTTTAAATGTCCAGAAATCATACTTGTTTGTTTTATAAGTCGCATCAGAAGATACGATATCACCAAACTCCTTGTAGTTGCAGTTCGCAACTTCATCAGCCCAAAATAAACCACAAAGCTCAGCATCCTCAATAAAATAGTTAAAAGAAAAGTCTTTTGTGAACTTTTGCCTCTCTTTCATCCTAGTAATAAGCATCTGAGCATCGCTATCTCCTATGAAGCAGTTAACGCCACATGTGAAGTTCTTGAACTCAGTTTGAGTACCATGCATGAGTGAGGACAAACCTTTCAAACTAGTATACAAATTATGAGCTCTCACAGCACCAATGTTTGCATTTACAGCTTTGATAATAAAGAGCTGCTCATTGTAAGTTAACCTCCTCTCAGCTTTGGACAAGTGCCTATACTTAACCCTATCAAGCTCATGATTGTGTTCAACATCAAAAGTAGTAAGAGTGTACTTTGTGGTATGAGGAACCATATCAAACAAAACACGTACCTTACAACCACAAACTCTAAAGTTTGAAGACCTTACTTGTCTATCATTCTTTTTAGGATCTAAAGTATTCAACCAAACATCCTTCAGACACCTTCCCTATTACAAACTAAATACTTTTGTTTCACATAACCACACTTCAATCATTTCTGACAAGATAATCTAATACCAAAACCTGCTTCTAAAGCGTATTTCCTATACATCTCAATGCATTCATCAAGACTATCATAAACAGTCCCCAATACTAGTAACACACTAGTAGAAACTCTAGGAACCAATAAACTGATCTGCCGGGAGTGTCAATAAACTCATGATGAATAACAACTTTAGGAGTTTTCAAACTATTAGAAGCTGAAAACAAAAGGTAATAAAACACACAGTAAATATCACTAGTGATACAACACATATAAAATTTAAAACATATAATAATATCACCAGTGATACAATACATAACACAAAACAAAAATGTTAACAAGAAAAAGTCAAAAAATATCAAATATCACTAGTGATACAAACACATAACAAAGTAAACAGCAAAATAACAAAGATATCACAAGTGATATTACGCATATGGAGTTAACTAATAAGCGGATTAACTAATAAGCAAAATAATACTACAAAATAAGCTAAAATAACACAAAATAAGAAAAAATAAGACAAAATAACTATCTGTTTAAAGCAAAATCAACATGTTAAAAGCTAATTACACTAACAGCTTAATTAATAAGCAATATTAAACTATAATGAACAGCTAATCAATAAATTAAACTATAAAATAAGCAATATTACACTATAATAAGCAATTTACTCACAGCTTGCATTATCATTATGAGAAGCAAACGAATCACATCTAGTATTAATCGAACTGCTAACAGATACAACATGTGAATTACTAGCAGCTACATCATCTTCTTCTGAGAGTGAACTTGCAGGTTGATTCAAATCGAAAACAGCCATAAGCGATAATGAATGATTGATGATGATGATAATGATCGATTGATTATGATGATAATTAAATGAACGATTAAAGATGATGATAATGATCAATTAATGATGATCGGAAAAAATGATGAAAATCGGTATAACCGATTGATGGAGGGAAAAGGGTAAACGGTGAGAAACGGTTAGAGAGAAACACACACTAACTGTGTGAGAAAAAAATAAGGAAAATAAATAAAAGAAATTAAAAAAAGACTTTATATAGTGGTAGAAAATTAGGTTTATTAAGTTTAAATCTTAGATTATCCCCACCATTAGATCAAATCCAAATGGATGGTGAGGATTTGTCCCTTGGTATGTGAGGAGAAACTGGTATGCAAATGAACTTTTGCCTTATAGTTACACATACTCAACCCAGGTAAAACCCTTCCTGTTTTAGTTATGTTATGTAGAAACTAAATTAAGATATTCGGTTATAACTTTTTTTATCACTGATAAATTGTTTATGGGTAAAATTTATAGATTTAAAAGGTTTACTAAACAATCTCTAATTGAAGGTGTTTATGAAACTTCTTTATGAATAGTATCATGAGCTCCATGAACGTATATATAAGATACTATTATTTTTGTATTCCTTAACTTTGTATTTTTGAATGCTTCCATTTATTAAAAAGAGAGTCATCTATCATACTAAAAGATTGAGTCCCAAAATTTATTAGGGTTGTATCTTTAAATGCTTTGTATTACCTGCACAACCATAGGTATAAATTCATGTTGCATACTGAAACTCAATATCATGAACTGTTATTTACACCATTCATTCAACTCTGCAGTTACACCATTCATTTACACTATTCAACCTTCAATCTTCTAAAATATCATTCATTCAAATCTGCAGTTACAAAGAGGTTGATACGGTTAATCTTGCTGCTGTTTTCTCTTTAATAAAAATCAATTTTTTTTGTCATATCAAAATAAAAAAAATCAAGAAAATGCTAAAACCCCATCTACAGGAGGTGCGGCGAGCCGTTCATTTGTTTGAATGAAGTCAAACTGACTTTTGTTTGTTTTACAGGAGTAGTGTTTTTATCCGGAGGTAGAACTGATGAAGGGGATACAACTGATGTTCCAACCGTGTTGAGGGAGGTTGAAGAAGAAATCGGGTTGAATCCTACCTAAAAGTTCCCTAATTCGGAGGTAGTGTCTTTATCCGGAGGTAGAACTGATGAAGGGGATACAACTGATGTTCCAACCGTGTTGAGGGAGGTTGAAGAAGAAATCGGGTTGAATCCTACCTAAAAGTTCCCTAATTCCAGGAATCAATAGTTCCATTTCGGAGCATGAGTTAGAATTGACATGTAAGTTTATTTGTAATTTATATTCAAAATCTATAAAAATTATATGTTGAACACTTCATCATTGGAGTTTTTTATGAATGAATCACATTCAATAGTTGTTACCATAAAAGAATCCCCGCTTAACTTTTTTTGCATATATTTTTAAAAGCACCAGGTCTGCAACTTACATGTATGCAGGGTTGTTGCTAGCAAAGTTAGCAGGATAAAAGGGAGTCATAACTACAAGATTGAGCAACCTTCTGTAAATCCTTCTCGGAGTGAACAATTGGATCGCTTATTAGTGTTTCTAATCTAGAATCTATAAAGGTAGTAACAGTTTATAATCTAGAAAGGTACCTAATGTAGTAACACTTTAGGCAACCTTTTGTAAATCCTTTCCCAACAGAAACGTCATCGTAATTAGGCTGCTGATTTTAGGGATGTACTTGGTGTTGTGGCTACTCTTGGGGAAGTTAACGATGATTATCTTAGCCGGTAAACTTAAATTTTTAGTATCTTATTTCTTCTTCATTATTTTGTACATGTATGTAGCAAATGGACGAACCTCAAAGTATGAAGACTCGGGAAAAGGTAGGAGAAAAGGTTGAAGAAGTGTTTAATAAGGTATGTTACCTACTCCTTTTACTTTTTCATCCGTCGAATGGCTGTCCACGCGTGCTTATTTTTTTTGGAATAACAATGTGCCTGACTTGATTATTTGCAACAGCCTGGGAAAAGGTAGGAGAAAAGGTTGAAAAAGTGTTTAATAAGGTATGTTACCTACTCCTCTTACTTTTCCATCCGTCGAATGCTGTCCACGCGTGCTTATTTCTTTTTGGAATAACAATGTGCCTGACTTGATTATTTGTAGCGGCCTGCCGCAGCTTGCAACGGCCTGCAGCATAAACAAAGGAACACTGTGATGATTAGAGGGTACATGTGAAAAGGAAAGCTTAGGGGTAAAGAAAGATGGAAGTGATAACACCATTCATTATCACAACTGCATAAGTATTAAAATGTCAAAGATTAAGCGGGAAAGATAACTGTCTTACCTTCATTCACCAACAGCTTCTAGAATGCACACTCAAAATAAAGTAACTTTGGCATCATGTTGACATATCATTTTACTGATATGATTTAGAAAATTCCAAATGCAAAACGAGGATCAATTGGCGATGTTGGAGATGGTGAAAATGCGGATGAATTTTTAGAAGGAGTCGGGGCTGCAGAAGAAGACGATTCTGGAATGGCGCAGTTTGAGCTTGCGTTTACTTTTAGTGCAGCGTTGCGTTTGAATCAGACCTGTTGCCAACTTTGGTACACACCGACATCTGAATTTGTTTAAAATGTGAATATACATGTTTCAGAGTTTTTGATTTAAAAATGTGAACAATGATTAAAGTGAAAGGTCGTCCAGTACAAAGGAAACCGTTGGAGCACATGGATATGAAGTCGACCTTGAAAACGTCAGGGTTGGGTATGCATGCACAGATTTGATGTAGTAATTGTGGACTATATTGCAATTCTAATGGTGAGTTTTGATGTTAGCTTAAATAATACGGAGTATCTGCTTTAGAAATGAGTTGTAATAAAATAGTGGGTCTTTTCCATTTGATTTTTTGATTAACTTTAGGTACACACATGGTGGCCAGTTTGCTCGATCCGGAGGTGAACAAAGTGCAGCTCGACTTCTTACAGATCACGTTTTAATTGGTCACAGTTCCAATGCCTTTGATATACTATGTAAGCAAGGTATTAACTTATAGTCTTATACTATTTTTAATAAATCGTTTATGATTTATATGTTATAAATTAGAAATGAGTTGTAACCAAATAGTAGGTTTTTCCATTTGGTTTTTTGATTAACTTTAGGTACACACATGGTGACCAGTTTGCTCGATCCAGAGGCGAACAAAGTGCAGCAAGATGGTGAGTTGGTTTGCACGGTGGCTGCTATAGTCCTTTCGAGGAGTCCGTGGCATAAACAAAGAGGGATTTGAGTGTGGGAAATACTGTTTCCCTATTTTCATACGAATAGTGAGAAATCAATGAGTTTATCCAGTCAGGGCATAGAAAGAAGACCTGAACTCGGTGTTTCACGCGTATGAGTCAACGCATTGATGGTAACTTGGTATGTTTTTCTCTTTCAGTGAACCCGTGTATTCAATACGTTCAGTTGGATGAATAGGGGATGAAAGCCTGGCTGAAGTTTAAACAGAATGATGCAGTAGCTAAAATTGTATGTATAAGATTTTCATCTCTCTCTCTTTAAGCTTCATGTATGTACTAATGTACACCTACATCCACAGTTCTGCACACACACATATAGATAAACGTATTTCATGCATGTGACAGACTGCACATGGTGGCATAATGTATCGGATTGATAAAAAAATAATAACCCGACTCAGCAAGGGGCTTGCTCTCTTCTGCTTGCTATCCAGGCCTTCAACAAGTCGTATCAAATGGTATGATTACATTCCACCTGCTTTCCACTTATACGACTGTGTCTGTCGTTAACCCTTTTTCTTTTAAACACATTTTATGTTGTTAGTATGTTAACAAGGACAGAAATGAGAACATTCAATCGGCTTAATTCGTGAAGTGCTATTACCATAAACTACGTGTTCTTACAAACGACACGTTGAAATTTGTAGACACACCTATTTGCTAAAAAATGTAATCCCAAACACCCCTAAATAAATTTTTAAAGCTGATAATACATTTTTGTGTATACCCATGTTGCATTTAGGAGGGACAAACTTTCCTGTGGCATTAGACAGGCAAGATGGGGTGATAGCAAAGGTGAAAACAGAAAACCCGAGCCTTGATACATCTATTAGGTAACATCCAATCGGCTTAATTCGTGAAGTGTTATTACCATAAACTACGTGTTCTTACAAATGACACGTTGAAATTTGTAGATATACCTGTTTGCTAAAAAATGTAATCCCAAACACCCCTAAATAAAATTTTAAAGGTGATAATACATTTTTGTGTATACCCATGTTACATTCAAAAGGGACAAACTGTCTTGTGGCACTAGACAGGCAAGACGGGGTGACAGCGAAGCTAAAAACAGAAAACCCGAGCCTTGATACATCTATCCGGTAGCATTGTTTAATTTTGAGCTTGAAAATAATGATGTGTATCTATATTATCAAGTAATCGCTATGCCTTTTGTTCAATTTCAGGATCCTGTACCTAAAGTAATGGTGACCAACGAAGGGATAAAAAATGTCCCTGCTAAAACCTTGAAAGCCAGAAGGTATCGCAAAGAAAAGCCGATTATCATTTCAAGTTGAGGTCTGTAGCACGAAAGATCAGTAAGTTGAGATTCGATTTACATAATATCCCTTGCTCCTCTTACTACGTTTGATTTGCAGCCATTAATCATGTCACTGAAAAGTTGCAAAGGCTTCAAACGCTCATAATTTCATCTCATAAATGGCTTAGGTGTCAGGCCTACAGAACATAGGTATTGTTTCCATTATCTTATACTTTCTGCTATTGTTGCAAGTAAATAGTTTTAGTCACGTGCATCACACTGAATCATACTCGTACACTTGGCTAAATTTTGTGAAATAATTTTTCAGAACGATATCTTGAATTATTTGTGTGTACGTGTGTGTGTTTATCTTTATGCTCATAAGACCTATTTCGTATTCGCAATCATAAATGAGCTCTGCTTTTATAGAGGAGAAAGATGCTAACGCGCGTTGGTATTGTCACATTATATATCTATATTATGCATTTTTTTAGCTTTGCATGAATATGATGTAGAGATTATAGTTAACGCCAGCAATTCTTACTTTTAAGTGCAATTGTCGACCACTCCATGATTCAACTTCTTTTATTGATATAGTACATTGGTAATACATGTTGATATGCCCTCCGGTTGAATAAAAACCATGATAAAATCTAAAATGCCATTTTCTAAAAAATTTTCACTTAAGAGGAGTATTTGCGTCGAGCATCAACAACATCAACAAATGTCTGCTTTAATCTTATATTTGGAGCGCTTCTCTTGAAAGAAACCTCGATGCAAAGGCTCTAATGTTAGCCATAAACCAATCGCCAATCGTCTTCACAAGGTATTTGTTTGTATATAGCATTTTTAATACGCTAAATTGTCATTGATTTCTATTTAGCAGGTTCGATAATTTTTTAACAGTACATAATTAGTTTATGTATTCAAGTTGAGTTGAATTCTGTATTTGAATATCGTATATTGAAATGTTGTTAAGAGTTTCGTTATAGGGGCTGGTGTGGTATGTAATGGGCAACTCAACCATGTGGTGGAGAAAGCGGGAGAGAACCATCATGACGGTACAGATAACGGTCGAACAATACATTCTGTAGTTTTAAAAATACATACATAATTAGCAATAACATGTATCTAATACACAAGATACAATTTACCATAGCCAACTAAGCTATCGATACCCAAACGACCGCTTCATACAATGAGCAACCCTTCACATCAATCTCGAATACCGGCATACTGTTACCTTGGCAATAACCCATCATACCAAGGCATCAACATTTCCAAAATCATTAACCAAGTATCCATTATACGTGCATCATGCGAAAAGCAAGCTGATACAACCCGTGTGCATCGCACGGGTCTGCATGCCTCGTTTATATATAGTTCCTATATTTATTAATTAGGATTTTATTTGTGTGCATAAAAATATAAAAATTTAGATATTTGTAACGACAAGAAAAAGAGATTGATGACATTTGTCAAAATTTTACATTGTTGCATATCCTTTAAAATTGCATACCATTTCAAAATCCAGTGCTAGTATAAAACCGTTGCAATTGGTAGCAAAATTATTCCGTTTTAAGAGCGTAGCAAGAATTTTGTAACTTGATCCGATCCGAAAAAGGTTGCTAATTTAGAATGAATTTTCCTTAGTTGGAAAGCAATTTTTTGTCACTCGATAAAAATTTGTTGCAATTTTTATTTGCATAACGAGTTTGTGGTGCGGTAGAAATCCGTTGTAAGTAGTCATTTGCAACGGATTTACAATAAATTCCCACCTTAAAATTAGCCCGGCTAGGTTGTAAGATGATAAATTACAAACCCTTTAATATGTTCAATACTTTTATTTTCATTATCCAGGATGTGTAAAAGATAAGAAGCTACCTTAACTCCAAATGATAGTTATTACTGTAAAAGATTATACCAACCTCTAATAAAACTGATTTTGTTTCACATGTTTCATAAGTCCAACCTCATAATGATATTTCATGAATTATTACTAGTAAATTAGCATTGTAGTGCTAAATACTACGTAGTAGATAACCATCAAACTTGGCATCTATTTTTCTCAAGCTGACGTTTAGAAACTATCTTGAACATAATTTGCTAATTAAAGAGTTTAGCCTATTTTTGGTAAACACATTAAATTAAAATCGTATGTGTGAATGTAATGCGAGTTGTTTCTCTATTCTAGTGACACCTGTCCCTAACCCACCTCACTACAATCCCTTCAACATACTATATAAATGCATGCACCCCTTCAGCTAATAACATCATACGTTACAAAAGCTACAGAACATTGCATGTGTTGCCATAATATAATTTCCAGCCATCGTACAAAAATCACTCATATCCACCGTATCTCCGCCAACAATGTGTGTCGTTTCATTAGAACCGCCGCATTTTGTTCTTTCGCCATTTTTAGGTTTTCTGTTGTTGGTGACGTTTGTGTTTAGTTTCATAAGGTGGCGTGGTGGCGTGGCGAAAAATGGGAACCGGCGGCTGCCGCCTGGTTCAATGGGTTGGCCGTACATTGGCGAAACCCTTGGCCTCTATACACAGAACCCCAACAGCTTTTTCTCCAAGCGGCAAACAAGGTTATTTATACTTATACTAACTCTTTTTGAAAAACATTCTATCTACTTATTAGTTTGTTGATAATCGTTGTTGTACTTGGTGTATATATGATGTTTATATGCAAGTGTTTGTCTAACTTGTGCATCAAGAAATCTCTTAAAAAGAAGGGCTAATGACATATAAATATATCATATTTATCACGATTTCCTTTTATATGTATCAAACAATCTTTTTGCTGTTGTATGTACTAAACTTGCATTTTTTTATAACCATTTTGCCCCTCCGGTGTTAATAAAATGAAGGGCAAAATAATTATAAAATACACAAAAAATACAAAAAATGCTTGTTTAGTAAATAGCAAAAAAATTTGTTCGATATATATAGAAGGAAATCGTCACAATTATGATACATTATTAAGCATCAGCCCTAAAAAGAAAGCACTTAAAAGTTAGAATCTCTTTTAAACTTCAGAATTTTTTTGACATGCAATAATAATTTTAATTCTAATTCAAAAATATTCTAAATCAATATTTCTGTGTCAAATTCTCGAGAAAAATCTGAGTAAATGTGCTTCAACATTTGTAAAACCCATGTTTATATCTTTTTAAATAAATTTAAAAAATGTTGTGGATTAATCGAACTTAAATATGTCGATTTTGACCTTTTTAGTTTGTATATTTATGCTACATATAATGCAAACTGAAATCTCTCTCTTCATTTAATGGTCAAAAATTAATTAATACAAGTATTTATTCAATATGTACAAATAATTAACGCACAAATACATGAAATTAAACATTACAACTACTAAAACTCAATGTACAAATTTTTTCCACAAAAAACAACTAATTAATAATACAAGTATTGATGCAAATTGTACAACATTGTTTTCCAACATTTTCCATATGTTACAAATATAAGCTAATTAAACATACTAATTAATGTTATTTTTGAAACACATCTTAAAATGCAAAATACATGTTATTATACACATTTTAAAAACTAATAAAACACACAAAGCTTGATAGTTAATACAATTTATATACTAACAAGTGGATGGTGCATATGGTTTTGAAAACCGCACCGGACCAACGGATTCAACTAGAAATTGGAGTCGCCACCGGTTCGGCTAGCCAATAAATCTGTCTGAAATCCAAACGGAGAGGACCGGTCAAAACCGGTAAAAAGGGTGAATCGGGTCGGACTGAGATCATTTTTTTTATTTTTCTCTGGTTAATCTTTTCGTTATTTTTTATTTTGTTAGCGTCTAAACTTTAATCACAAAGTATTTATTGCTGCAACGCGCAGATACCCTGCTAGTCTTCTGTATAAAGAAAAACACAATTAACTTGTGAAATAAGAAGGATAAAATTAAAATGCACCTTTGACTGTATAAGCCAATAAGGTAATAACATTTATCATTAGCCATGTTTAAATCTTCAAACTTTCATATTTTTCTTTCAAATGACTTTGATAAGCACTTAAGAGATGCTCTTGTAAGAAAATAAGTTCTAAAGATCTACAAATAAAAAAAAGGTTTGTTTAACAAGTTTACTATGAGAACTTGTTAAGACTAATCAATAATAGATAAATTTAAGTTTATTAAGTATAAAATCACTCACTTTTAATTGCTGTAATTTATAATTAAAAATAAGTAAATAACTAACGTTTACTTGATGCAATTTTAATGTAAAAGACACTTTTAAGATAAGAACGCTTAAGAACACTTGTTAAACATTTAAAACTATGCATCTACAACAATATACATTTTATTATGTCATTTAGTCAGCATGTTACAATGTTTGTCCTTTAAGAAGTTTTTTTTCTAACAATATAATTGGATTTACATAGTGGTGGAAGGCAAGCGGGCAACAAGTTGCGCCGCTAGCCCTTTTTGGATTGCAAAGCCAATACGTTTAAAAACCACATCCGTGGAAAAGTAAATGTAACGAACGACAAATTTTACAATGTTTGTGTCTTTTCATGATTTCATTTTACATAGTAAAAAGTAAATGTAACGAACGACAAATTTTAGCTCGCGCGTTACCGCGAGAATAAATTTCATATGACTAAATTAAATAAATTAATTTTTTTATTATAAATCCAGATCGATAGAACACGCGCTATCTAAAAACTCGGGGTTGAAGGTTCACTCAAGTCGACACGTTTTTTCATGTTAAATAAAACCACACATTGAAATAAAAACATTCCATAATTTAAATAAAATAAAGTATCACACTTAAAT
>BQNB010106730.1:0-23327 GCA_026074375.1 Tanacetum coccineum | reverse complement strand
GTTTTGAGTCATATGATTGTAATGATTAATTCCAAGTTTTTATGCAGTGCTTTCTTCAGATTTGACTAATTAAATTGCGTGCAGGAAATTTCTCATTAAAAATAAAGAAAGTTTTTTCACAGACTTGGAGACGGCGTCGAGATTAACACCCGACGGCTTCGCGTCTCCAGCTATGTAAAAATTCGGACTTTTTTTCAAGTATTTCTGAAAAATAAAATGTGCAATATTTAAGATTTGTAATTCTTTTTGTAAACATGCATAAACCTATATGTTAGGATTAAAAGACTTCTTGAAGTTGTTGCTGTTAAGGTTAGAGTTACTGCTGCTAAGCAAAACTTAGTGTTGTTCAGTAATCTTTATTGGGAATTAAGAGCTTCTACAAGTTAATACTGCTGATGAACTTAGTACTACTAGTATTGTAGTTAGTACTGCTAGTACAATGTTAGTAATGCTAGTTAGATATTAGTACTGTTAGGTTTATATAGTTAATACTGCTTATGAGATATGCATGAGATATATTAGGAATAGATATGCATGATCTCTTAACGCGTTTTGTAAGCCTATTAGGGTTTCCTTGGTGTATAAAAGGAACCCTATGGCATAGTTAGAGGCAGAGTCAATATACATATCTCATAGTTAGTAATCTGTAATCTAGCAGATTAATAGTAATCAAAGTTTAGTTTTATTTATTGTTCTTCTTAGCATTATAAGTTAGTTTCCGCATAACTTATAGTGTTCATAGTCATTGTTTCTCTTGTAGTTAGTTTGGATCTATCCAGATTGGCTACCACCCTTAACAGGCTAGAAAGATCTATTCAGATTGGGATCTACAAGTGGTATTAGAGCTTGTAGAGAAACTCTGAGTAAGAAGAACTAACACACATCAGCTTTATAAACCTTTACCTTTTTGATCTCTTCAATGGATGGATCAGATGATGAAAATCCACCACCACCACCTCCACCACAAGCAACTCATACACCACAAGCCCCTCATACTATGTCAACCATCAAACTCCCTATTCTGAAGAAAGGTAAGTATGACATATGGGCCATGAAAATGGAACATTATTTGGGCCATACAGACTATCCTTTATGGGAAGTCATACAAAAGGGAAATAGTCCTGTAAGTGTTTCAACAGATATAAATGGAGTAATAAAGGTTCTACCTCCTAAAACCGCTGAAGAGATTTTAGCTAGAGAAAAAGAAAGAAAAGCAAGGACCACCTTGCTTATGGCTATACCAGAAGACCATCTAGCAAGATTTCATAGAATAACTAATGCTAAAGAGATATGGGATGCTATTAAATCCAGATTTGGTGGCAATGATGAGTCAAAAAAGATGCAAAAATACATTCTAAAGCAACAGTTTAAAGGCTTTTTTGTATCCAACTTAGAAGGATTACACAAAGGTTATGACAGGTTTTAGAGTCTTCTGAGTCAACTTGAGATTCATGGTGCATCTGTACAACAATCATAGAGTCTTTGAGTCTAAGGTTAAAGGCTCTTCTGGATCATCTACTAGTGCACAGAATGTTGCCTTTGTTTCTTCTAAAAGCACTAATAGTACTAATGATGTTAGTACTACTTATGGTGCTTCTACTTCTTCTAGCCATAACTCAAAAAGGGAAAACTCTTCATCATATACAGATGAACTTATGTATTCATTCTTTGTAAATCAATCCAGTGGTCCACAATTAGATCATGGGGATCTGGAGCAGCTCGATGAGTTTGATTTAGAAGAAATGGACTTTAAATGACAAGTAGCCATGATCTCCATGAGAGTGAAGAAGTTCTACAAGAAGACAGGGAGAAAGCTATAGTTTGATGCCAAGGAACCGGTTGGTTTTGACAAGACCAAAGTAGAATGTTACAACTATTACAAGACAGGGCATTTTGCTAGAGAATGCAGATCAAGAGCAAACTAAGATATCAGGAGAAGAGATGCAGGGAACTATAGATATAATGCAAAAGATAGTGGAAGGAGACCTGGAAAATAGGAGGAATCTAAAGCCTTGATAACTCTTGATGGAGAAGGTGTTGATTGGACTAGTCATGCTAAAGATGAGCAAGAGAACTTTGCTTTCATGGCTTATAGCAATTCAGGCTCAAACACTGAGGTAACTTCTTGTTTAAAAGAATGTAAGGAATCATATGCTAAACTTAAAAAATTATATGATGAACAGAGGGAACAACTTGGTGAAGCTAGTATAGAAATACAAGCTTATGAACAAGCCTTAAAAAAGGTAGAAGCACAATTAGTTGCTCATCAGAAAAATCAACTTTGGTATGAGGAAAAGATTAGGTTTATGAAAATTGATTTAGATGATAAAACGTATGTGCTCACATATCATAAGAAACTACTAGCAGAAGCTGTAAAAGAAAAAGAAGAATTAAAATACAAACTTGAAGGTTTTCAAAATTCTTCTAAAGGTCTAAACATACTGCTAAATAGTCAGATGAGTGTTAAGGAAAAAGTTGGGCTTGGCTATGGAAATCAAATGCATGAAGTTGTTTTAAGTTATGAAAATGAAGTTTTTCAAAGTGTCTTTAACAATAGGTCTAGTAATATAGAAGATACTCCTGTGAATGATAGATATGCAAAGGGAATGCATGTAGTTCCCCCTCCAATAACAGGGATCTTCATCCCTTCTAGACCTGATAGAGAGATAGATGAGTCACAATTTCCATATGGTCCAAAACAGTCTAAAACTAGTGAATCTGATGCTAATACCAATGATTTTAACTCTTGTAAATCAAATTCTAGTGTAGAAACACTTGAATTTGTGCCTGAACTAGTTGTTAATGAACCTAAAGTTGTTAGTCAACCTAAAGTTTGGTCTGATGCTCCTATCATTGAGGAGTATGTGTCAGACAATGATGATGAATATGAGTTTGAACCTTAAATAGAACAGGAAACACCTAGTTTTGCTTTTGTTAATACTGATAAGCATATATAAACTCCTAGGAAACTGTTAAAGAAAAAAACACATGTAGTCAAAGTCCTAAACCTAACAAAAGAGACTGGAATAGTCTAATGTCTAAAAAGTTACGTTTGGGATATGGCTTTACTAAAAAGGCATGTTTTGTATGTGGAAGTTTTAGCCATCTTATTATAGATTGTGATTTCCATGAGAAAAGAATGGCTAAAAAGGTTGATTTGAGCAAACAAAAGGGTCAAAGCACTGGTAAAGGGGAGAATAGACCAGTATGGAACAATGTGCAAAGATTAAATCACCAAAACAAATTTGTTCCAACAGCAGTACTAACTAGAACTGGCAAACTTCCAGTTAATACTGCTAGAAATAATGTTAACAGTCAAGCAGTATCAACTAGTGCTGCTAGAAAAGTTAATACTGCTAGACCCATAGTGAATAAAATCAGACCAAAAAATAATATTTACAAGACTCCTTCACCTATTAGAAGGCCATTTCATAAAACAACAACACCAAAAACTAATTTTTCAAATCAAAAGGTTAATACTGCTAAGAACAAAGCAGTTAGTGCAGTTGGGGGCAATAGGGAAACTGCTGTTAAGGCCTCAGCAGGTTGTACTTAGAGACCCAAAAGACATTATTGGAATAAAGTCTCCAAATACAATAGTGGATCATATTCTAATAAAAGTGTTGCTTCCAAAGATCCACTAGGCAGACCCAAGTCAGCAATGGCTTGGGTCCCTAAGAGAAACTAACTTCTCTTATTTGATGTGCAGGGAGATCCACATATAGCTTTAAAGAATAAAGGGATTGTTGATAGTGGATGTTCTAGGCACATGACTGGCAACAAAGCCTACCTTGTTGAATATCAAGACTATAATGATAGCCCTGTTGCTTTTGGAGGTAGTAAATGTTACATAAATGGAAAAGGTAAAATAAAAAGTGGAAAGTTAGATTTTGAGGATGTGTCCTTTATGAAAGAACTACAACATTTCAATCTCTTTTCTGTGTCACGAATGTGATAAGAAGAACAAAGTTCTCTTCACAGACACTGAATATTTTGTGTTGTCTCCTGACTATAAGTTGCCTGATGAAAATCAAGTATTACTTAGAGTCCCTAGACAAAACAATATGTACAGTTTCAACCTAGAGAACATTATTCCTACTGGAGGTTTAGCTTGTTTGATTGCAAAGGCCACAGTTGATGAATCTAACAAATGGCATAGAAGGTTGGGTCATGTAAATTTTAAAAACTTAAACAAACTTGTGAAAGGAAACCTTGTGAGAGGTTTACCTTCTAAGATTTTTCAAAATGATCACACTTGTGTTGCTTGTCAAAAAGGAAAGCAACACAAGGCCTCCTGTAAGGCCAAGTTAGTGAGCTCTATTAGTCAGCCCTTACAGCTTTTACATATGGACTTATTTGGACTTACATCTATAAGGAGCATAAACCATAAGACTTTTTTCCTTGTTATCACTGATGATTTTAGCAGGTTTAGTTGGGTGTTCTTTCTAAGAACTAAGGATGAAACTAGTGGAATCCTTAAAGACTTTATAAGACAAATTGAGAATCAATTAAATCAAAAGGTTAAAACTATTAGATGTGATAATGGTACAGAATTCAAGAATAGGGACATCATTGAATTCTGTAGGTCAAAAGGGATCAAGAGAGACTACAGTAATGCCAGAACTCCAGAGCAAAATAGAGTTGCTGAGAGAAAGAACATGACCCTAATTGAGGCTGCTATAACTATGCTAGCAGATTCATTTTTACCTAACACTTTTTGGGCTGAAGCAGTTAATACTGCTTGTTATGTTCTTAATAGGGTATTAGTGACCAAGCCTTAAAACAAGACACCTTATGAACTTATAACTGGGAAAATACCTATCATAAGTTATATAAGACCTTTTGGGTGTCATGTGACCATCTTGAATACCATTGACTATCTGGGCAAGTTTGAAGAAAAGTCTGATGAAGGGTTTTTAGTTGGATATTCTCTAAATAGCAAGGCTTTTAAGGTATATAATCTAGAAACTAAGAGGGTTGAAGAAAACCTGCATATAAAATTTTTAGAGAATAAACCAAATGTTGCAGGGAAAGGACCTAATTGGCTATTTGATCTTGATTATTTAACTAATTCAATGAACTATCAGCCTGTTACTGCAGAAAATCAAGCTAACAAAACTGGAGGTCCAAAAGAAGTTAAAAATAGTGCAGGTACACAAGCAAGTATGGATGCAGGTGACTCTGAAAAAGAATCTGAACCTGCTGAAGAACATTTTGTACTGCCATTCTGGCCTTCTTATTCTTCTACTGTCAAGAGCTCAGAAGCAAAGAATGCAGGTGAAAAGTCTAATGGGGATCCTGGTTCAAAAACAAATGAGGAGCCAGTTAATAAGGAAGATCAAGCCTTTTTGGAGGAGCTTGAAAAGCTTAAAAGATAAGAAAAGGAAGCTACTGATGTAGCTGAAGGAGTTTGCTCAAAATACTGAAGATTTGCTTCTTCAAGCAGGTGCTGCTAGAACTACCAGTACTAACACACTTAATACTATTAGTACACCATTTAGTACTACCAGTCCTACAAGAGTTTTTAGTACTGGTGGCCCTTCCTACCCTAGTCAAACCAACTATGCTAATCAAGATGATTCTTAAATACATGCTCTTGAGGATATTTATGACACTCCAGAAAATAGGATTTTTACCAATGCATCTTATGATGATGAGGGTACAGTGGCTGACTTCACTAATTTAGACACCACTGTGAATGTTAGTCCTATTCCCACATCAAGGATACACTCAATTTATCCTAAAACTCAAATTCTTGGAGATCCAACCTTAGCAGTATAAACAAGGAGCAAAGTGAACAAAAATTCTAGAGCTTATGCTTTTGTTAGTTATATTCAAAAGCAAAGAAGAAATAATCACAAGGATTTCTAGCATTGCTTATTTGCTTGCTTTCTTTCTCAGATTGAACCCAAGAAGATATCTGAAGCTCTTGAAGAAGAAAGTTGGGTTGATGCTATGCAGGAAGAGCTGCTGCAATTCAAGATTCAAAAAGTTTGGATTCTGGTTGATTTGCCTTTTGGGAAAAAGGCAATTAGGACAAAATGGGTTTACAGGAATAAGAAGGATAAAAGAGGTGTAATAGTTAGAAATAAGGCAAGATTGGTTGCCCAAGGACATAGACAAGAGGAAGGGATAGACTATGATGAGGTTTTTGCTCCTGTGGCTAGAATTGAAGCCATCAGGATCTTTTTGGCCTTTGCTTCTTATATGGGATTCATAGTTTATCAGATGGATGTGAAGAGTGCCTTCTTGTATGGCACATTTGATGAGGAAGTGTATGTATCTCAACCTACAGGTTTTGTAGATCCTAAGTACCCTAAAAAGGTCTACAAGGTTGTGAAAGCTTTGTATGGTTTACATCAAGCTCCTAGAGCTTGGTATGCTACTTTATCAACTTTCTTAGTAAAATGTGGATTCAAAAGAGGAACTATAGATAAGACTCTTTTCATAAATAAGGACAAGAAAGATATCATGATGGTACAAGTATACGCGGATGATATTATTTTTAGTTTTACAAAGAAGTCTTGGTGTGATGAGTTTGAGGCATTAATGAAGAGTAAATTCTAGATGAGTTCTATGGGTGAACTCACCTTCTTTCTTGGATTACAGGTCAAGCAGAAAGAAGATGGCATTTTCATAAGTCAGGATAAGTATGTGGCAGAGATCCTAAAAAAGTTTGATTTTATGAGTGTGAAGACTGCTAGTACTCCAATTGAGACTCATAAGCCACTAGTTAACGATGAGAAAGCAGCAGATGTGGATGTACATCTTTATAGGTCCATGATTGGGTCTTTAATGTATTTAACTGCTTCTAGACCAGACATTGTGTTTGCTGTATGTGCTTGTAGCAGGTTCTAAGTTACTCTAAAAACTTTACATCTTCATGCTGTGAAGAGGATCTTTAGGTATCTCAAAGGCAAACCCAAATTAGGCCTTTGGTATCCTAAAGAGTCAACTTTTGACTTTGTAGCTTATTCAGATAGTGACTATGGTGGTGCTAACATTGACAGGAAATCCACAATAGGAGGTTGTCAATTTCTTGGTCATAGGTTGAATTCATGGCAATGCAAGAAGCAAACCATTGTAGCTACTTCTACTACAAAGGCTGAATATGTTGCTGCTGCAAATTGCTGTGGACAAGTCCTGTGGATACAAAACCAGATGCTAGATTATGGGCTTAATTTTATGAACACAAAGATTTATATTGACAATGAGAGCACAATCTGCATTGTCAAAACCCAGTATCTCATTCCAAGACCAAGCATATAGAAATTAGGCATCATTTCATCAGGGATGCTTATGGGAAAAAGCTGATTCAAGTACTTAAAATTCACACTGATGATAATTTGGCTGATCTTTTAACCAAAGCTTTTGATGTTAGCAGGTTCAATTTCTTGATTTTTAACATTTGACTGCTAAACATATAGCTTCATTAGTTCAGGGGAGGCAAGATGGCAGACATAGTTGATACTGCTAGGTAAAACTTTGTACTGCTAGTATAAAAGTTAGTACTACTGTGTTGGTTTTGATGTTACAAGTCTAAATAGGTCGGGACACTAAGATACCTCAATCTGGTGGTCCCCTTACAAAGGTTGGTGATGAGGCTGTCCATAAGGAGGTGGGTGACAGAATGGAAAGGGCTGCTACTACTGCTTCTAGCTTTGAAGCAGAGCAGGACAGTGGTAACATCACTAAGACCCAATCTATGGCAACACTTAATGAATCAACTCCTTAGGGAATTGATTTAGGTAGTAATCCCAGGTGCCAAGTTACCATATTGGGGATGTAGATGCTCAAACTAGGTTTGCGGCTGCATCTAAAAAGTCTAATGACCCACCTCTCTCAAAAGGTTACACACTTAGAAGTGGTAAGGACAATATGAAACCTTTGGAATTGATGGATTTGTACAACACTGTGTGAGCAAAAAGAATAGAGAGAATATGTGAGCTTAAAAACAGAAAGAGAGTTGTGTGATAAAACAAAAAGAGTGAAATGATGAGCAAAAAGAATTGAGAGATGATAAGTGAGCATAAAAACAGAAAGAGAGATTGTGAGAATCCATTTTAGTATTGAATATGTTTGCTGAAACAAGCTTGGAGTTAATACTGCTTGGTATAAACTTAGTACTGCCAGTATTAAGTTTGTACTACTAGGTATCTTTTTATACTGCTGGGAGAAGTTAATACTGTTAGGCTTAAAGTTAGTACTGCTAGAACAAACTTAGAACTGCTAGGTGACCATCAGTACTGTTTGAGTCATAACAGAATTTTCTCAATTAAAGAGCCGTTGAGATATTTCCGCCAACAACATAGCTTATAGGGTTTGACTAATTGGATATTTCGTGATCTTTTTATATAATCATTAGATTTCTTCAAGATAAGTTTAAATCTTTTACAGTCAGTGAAAATAAACTCTTTAAAAACTCTCTCACAATTCAATTCGCTCTACCAACACCTTACCCTCTCTCTCACAACCAAATCCCAGTTCCTTAATCAACTATCCATATATCAAATGGCTAATTTGGAGTTTAGCGACAAGCATAACATGGTGGCCTACCTTGAGAAGTCTGACGGAAGTGAGGGATTTCATGAGATCATTGATTTTCTTTTTGCTGGTCATGTTTACTATGCCCTCATAGAGAATCCAACCATTTATGTCTCTTTTATCAAACAATTTTAGAGTACAGCTGCTACCAATACAAGGGATAATGGAGAGGTAGAATTAACTGCTACCATTGATGGACAAGAAAAAACTCTTACTGAAGCCTCTCTAAGAAGACATCTAAAGCTGGAACCATGGTGGTGTTCCTTCTCTGCCTAATTCTGAGATTTTTGAGCAACTGGCTCTCATGGGGTATGCAACTGATTTAGACAAACTTACCTTTCAAAAGGGTAAATTTTCTCCTCAGCGGACGTTTCTTATTCACCCTATCCTTCACTGCATAAGTCCTAAGAAAACTTCATGGGAACAATTTAGCAGTAATATAGCTACTGCTATAGTATGCTTGGCAACCAATAGGACATATAATTTTTCTAAGATGATTTTTGATGCTATGGTCAAGAACATAGATAGACCACACACGTTTTTAATGTACCCCAGGTTTATTCAAATCTGTTTAAATAAGCAAAAGAGACAACTTCAACCTCATACCAGAACCCACGCTGCACACTCCCTAACCAATAAAGTCTTTAACAATATGAAAAGGCTCTCAAGGGGATATCATAGGGTAGAAGTTCCTTTATTTCCTACAATGATCAATCCATCTTTACCATCATCATCACCTTCTAGAATTACATCTTCATCTGACACATCCCTATCCCCACCTACACAACAACAACCACCTTCACCACAACCTTCGGACACTACTCATGATGCAGAGGAACCTGCTTCTATGCCCCATGACTCACCTCTCCATAGTGTTCACTCACATGGAAGTGATGAGGGTAGACTGAAACAAACTGATTTGACAGATTTGGTTACTAAATTGACTGGTAGAATTGAAGCTTTAGAGAAAGACTTGCAGCAAACTAAAAAGACATATAGTACTGCTCTTACTAAGTTGGTTTTAAAAGTGAAGAAACTGGAGAATCAACTCAAGACAGGCAAAGCACGAAAAAGAGCTAAGATTGTTCTTTCAGAAGATGAGGATGCTGCAGAGGATCCTTCCAAATAGGGGAGGAAGATAGCTCAGATTGATTTAGATCCTAACATTTCACTTGTATAGGATGAAGGCACCTCATGGTTTCAACAAGATGAAGAGATTCATGAGAAGACTAGTGATGATACAGAAGTACTAGTACAAGAAAAAACTCCTACCGAGCTTGTAGAAGATCAGGGCAGTGGTGAAAAAGGTCAACCAAAAGTTACTACTGCTGATACTGCACTTAATGATGCATTTATTTTTTAACACTTTGTGAGTTTATAGCCCCACGTTTTACCTTTTTTACACATACTTTATAACTTTTAGGGTGAGAATACATGCGCATTTACAATCTTGTTTATATACTTGTTTTCATAACTCGTTCACAAACTCATTTACATGATTGATATAGATTTGTTACATGGTTGTTTACAAATTGGTTTACATACTCATTTACATATCTTGTAATGGGATAAATTACTTGATTTCATTTTTGGACGCAAATACATACTTTCATTCAAATGATTACGAATTAGCTTAAGCGGATTGAACTGTTAACTATAAGTTGGTAGACGTGAATGTTATAAAATAGATCTATTCGGGTGTGACAGCCCTGTTCGTGTGATTAGCTATCACCGATGTCGACATTACCGAGCCAACGAACGTTATACCATGTCGGAGCAAAGAATGACATTTACATGAACATGAACATAAACAATTATGGTGCCTTGAATAAAGTGGCATACATGTCTGAGTCTCAGTTTTATGAACTTAGAGTAATCGTAATCATTCCTTTTATATACTTCAACATTTACTGTGCTTTGAATAAAGTGGCAACACATACATGAAACATTTTGTGATATTTACAATTATCATACATACTCTAAACAATTGCGGTGCAACTTTCATATGTACATTTTTGTGACTATTATAAGGGTTGAAATGGTCATAGACACTTTACAAATCTTTGGTTCAACGTTTTTACTTAAACAAACCTATGAACTCACCAACTTTATGTTGACACTTTTAAGCATGTTTTCTCAGGTGAAATAGATGCTTGGCTTACTTGATGTGCATTGGAGTCTAAACTTTACAAGATTACTTTTCAAACGACGCATTTAGAGGTCATTCTCTCATAGCTTGTGCAAAAGTACTCATGAAGTAATGCTCCTGGACAATATTCTGCTGCGACCCTATTTAAGGGTGTTATAGATTGGTATTCAGAGCCATGTTTATAGAGAACTAGGTTGCATATTTTACCTAGACTATAACTGTTTTCACAAATATTACATCACATTAAACTTTTTCAAGTACATACACACTACTTTCTTACATTCTTACATGATATATATATGTATATATATATATATATAATATATAAAAATATAATATAAATAATGCTGTACATTCCCCCTTACGTTCTATTTATATAAGAGTTAGTTATATAAATACTAGAACATTTCTCAAGACATTGTGAATGACACGATGGTCTTTGAAACCTTTTTCGTGATTTTACATAGTACCATTTACATAACATTGAAACTTATCACAATCCGCCGATCCCATTAGTTATCTTACCATTCAACTTTGAGTTTGAACACCCGCCTCACATTGTTAAAACACCTACGTCATCTTGTGACCCGTCTTACCTAGTGAAACCTATGTCGTAACCATCATAGACTCTATTTCCCTTAAGGAATTTGTGTATAATCATTGTACGCTTGTTGTACATGGTGGATATTTTCTAAATTATTTATCAAATTAATAAGTCATGAAAATTTCATCAATTTTACTTCAATGTTCCATTTATACATGCAAACCACTCTCTGAAGCATTAAAACTTTATGAAACATTTTACCATCACGTGA
This sequence comes from Tanacetum coccineum, assembly GCA_026074375.1. Lineage (NCBI taxonomy): Eukaryota > Viridiplantae > Streptophyta > Magnoliopsida > Asterales > Asteraceae > Tanacetum > Tanacetum coccineum. The sequence continues at coordinate 11,819 of BQNB010106730.1, read as the reverse complement.
TAAATGATTTTTACTATCTTGAGCTATTTAGCTATTGTCTTATAAATTATCGTACGACCAACTCACACATCATTTTGGTGTCATCCTATAAACTACCTCGTTTCTATCTTGTGAATTATTTCCTCACACTATAAACCTTTTTTATACTACTTTATACATAACACTATTTTGACAAAAATGAGCATGGCATCGTTAGACCTCAAATATACATAGCCTGATCACCTATGTATAATTCAGGAAGGACCATACCATTACATTCCCTTACGTATATTTTACATTTATTTATATAAGAGTTATTTATATAAATACCAGAACATTTTTCAAGACATGGTGAATGACACGATGGTCTTTAAACCTTTTTATGATTTTATATAATACCGTTTACATAACATTAAAACATGCCACAATCCGTCGATTCCACTAGTTACCTTATCACTCAACTCCGAGTTTGAACACTCGCCCATATTATGGAAACACCTATGTCATCTTATGACCCATCTTGCCTAGTGAAACCTAAGTTGGAATCATCATATACTCTATTTCCTTTAAGGAATTCATGTTATACCCCCTTTTACATGTTATTGTCATCCTATAAACTACATTGCTTATATCTTGTGAATTATTTCTCACACTGTAAACCATTTTGATACTATTTTATATATAGCACTATTTTGATGTGAATGAGCAACGCATCGTTAGACCTCAAATATACATAGCCTGATCACCAATGTATAATTCAGGAATGACCGTTCCATGCTGAGAGTAATCACCCTAAAACTTCTTGTCAAGAAACATTTTTTCTATTTATATCAAGTTTTTTGTGCGTACACATAAAAAATATTCGTCATGAGAAAGTGAGTTAATAATCAAAATAATTAGGCAAACCTTTACACCATCTTACTATAAAGTCGACATCATATTATACCAAATCTTAAGCTAAAAAGTCGAAGACGCATCGTTAGTCACCCTAGAACAATCCGCTGGAAAATGAAACCTACACCTCTTTATCAACGCCATTCCGGGAGGCAAATCAACCTAAATTTCGGGATGAAATTCTTTTAACACGGGGAGATTGTAACATTTCACATTTTTGCGTCATTTTACGTCAATAAATATTCAAATATTTATTTTAAACTTTTACGCGTTTACTTTTAATTTTTATCGTTAAGTTAAATCGTGTAAACTAAAAATCAACATTCAACGTAAACGGGCATCAAACAAATAAAAGTCTATGTTCAAAAAGTGATATAACAATATTAAGATTATAATTTATTACATTACAAGTTTTACTTTCAAACTTTAGGTAAAACGCATCTGGTTTGCGTTTTAGGCACCCATGCATGCATGTAAACACATAAACACTTCTATACTTCAACAAATACCCACCATAATACCAAATACCCAAAAAAATTACCATTTCTAACATATATAAGCATACATATCTGGTTATACTACACAAGAACACTTACACATCATTTGGAAATTAAATCAAATTCACCACTAACTAATTAAATAAAGATATCCTTTAACCCTTGGGTAATTGTCTTTCCTAGTAACTAGTTAATAACCTCAATCTTGTCTCCCATGTGGGATGGTTTGTTCGGCGGCAAAAAAGGTCAAAATAAAGACCAAACAAGCATGCCTAATCCTCCTTCACATCATACTTACACAAAGGCAAGGTTGCCATACTATCTCTATACTTATTCCTTACACCTAGCCATTTTAAAACTCCATAAACCTTACCCTATGAAGCTCTAAAACCAGACACACCCTTGTGCATTTCAAAACCATTTATAAGTATTATTAGGATGGTATTCTTACAAGTCTTGCTATGCATACAAGACATAAAGTAGAAGTAAACATTCATTTAACACTTACAAGCAAAAAAACTCCATCAAAACTCTCTCCCTCACTCAAAACCTATGGTTCAAAACCATAACTCAAAATCTTCATAATCTTTGATTTATAAAGTAGTTCAAAGTATACTAGGGTTGATATTAAGGGTATCTAAGGTGATACAAAGAGTTTTGGAAGCTTGGTTAAGTAATTACAAGGTTATAAACAAGGAAGAAAATTTGGGTTTTCTTGAATTAGAAGCTAGGGTTTTCTTGGTAATTTGGGGTTTAGATCTTATGTATCATCTTCTTGCATCTTCCTAAGGTATTTTATAAACCTTAATCTTTTCAATATATTAATTTCATGTTTTATATAATTGCTATGTAGTTAATCATCACCTAGGTTTATTTTATAAAGTTTATAAAATAATTACACACTTGTTAAAAATTCAAATTATATTGTATACTTGGTGAAATGATGTTTAAAATATGTTAGATCAAAATAACATGTTTTATTTAAGGATTTACAAGCAATGGATAATTTATATAATTATTTGTTAAGTAATGATTATTTAGTTATTTATAAAGTTTAGATAAATAAATAAACATGATGGATATATTCTTGGAAAAATTTAGACTCAATATGATGGACATAAACTCAAGGACATAATTTATACACAAGATGTGTTATTACATAAATTAGAGGACTTGTAGCAAATTAGTTAAGCTAAAAACTTATAAAAATAAAGTTATAAACTTTTTATACAAAACTCAAAAGCTACTATTTTAATTCGTGAAATAAAATATTTACTTTATATTTTATTAAAATAGTACATTTCATAAGGAATTCAAACATATAAAGAACTCGAAAATCCAAATTATAACAAAGGAGTTATAGAATTTACAAGTTTATGATGAAAAGTGTTTTTATAAAAGTAATTTTACAAAAACTAAAACAGTACGAACCTAATAAAATTATTTGATATTTTTCTAAGAAATTAGATATCATGAGCTTTCCAAAACTCTAAAGAACTCAAAAAACGATGCTATAACGAATGAGTTATAATTTTTACAAGGTTACAACAATTAATTATATAAAAGTAGATTTATATAATTTTACAGAAACAATAAAGTTACTATTCATCAGTAGCTATAATATTATAAGTATAATATTTTGATAAATCTTCTTAATACGAAACCGTAGACATAAAAAACGTATAAAACGGAATTAAAACGAGAAATATACGACGTTTTTACTAAAGTAATATTTATAAACATTTTTAACTTTATAAATATTATTTTATCAAACAACTAAATTATTTATATAATGAATTTATATCAATAATAAATCAAGTATTTTTAGCAATTAATCAATGGTTGAACAAGTATACTATTTTTTTACAAATACAAATACATGGATAATTATTTTACAAGTACAGATTTATAATTGTTTAATTTTATAAATTAAACAAACATGTTTAGGTGGTGATGTAACTATATAGAATTATATGTTGTTAGTTATTCAAAGTACGTAGTACTCATACGACCTATAATTAATTAGGTTGCATTCGGACTATCCATGACGTTTCACTCATTTGATTTGTATAATCAAAGTCCATTCACTAAGGTGAGTCTCATAGCCCCCTATTTTACTTGTTTTCAACTGTTTTGGGGGAGAATACATGCTCGTTATAAACTTGTTTACTTATTTGTACTTGTTTACAAACTTGAATACATACTCGTTTACATGCCCGTTTATCTTATAACGATGCATTTACTTTTTAAGACTTTGTAAGTTTATAGCCCTACATTTTACTTGTTTTATACATACTTTACAACTTTTAGGGTGAGAATACATGCGCATTTACAATCTCGTTTATATACTTGTTTTCATAACTCGTTGACAAACTCATTTACATGATTGATTTAGATTTGTTACATGATCGTTTACAAATTGGTTTACATACTCATTTACATATCTTACAATGGGATACATTACTTGATTTCATTTTTAGACGCAAATACATACTTTCATTAAAATTATTACGAATTAGCTTAAGCGGATTGAACTGTTAACTACAAGTTGGTAGATGCGAATGTTATAAAATAGATCTATTCGGGTGTGACAACCCCGTTCGGGTGATTAGCTATCACTGGTGTCACATTACCGAGCCAACAACCGTTATACCATGTCAGAGCAAAGAACGACATTTACATGAACCTGAACAATTACGGTGCCTTGAATAAAGTAGCATACATGTCTGAGTCTCAGTTTTATGAACTTATAGTAATCGTAATCATTCCTTTTACATACTTCAACATTTACTGTGCCTTGAATAAAGTAGCAACACATACTTGAAACATTTTGTGATATTTACAATTATCATACATACTTTGAACAATTGCGGTCCAACTTTTATACGTACATTTTTGTGAATATTATAAGGGTTGAAATGGTCATACACACTTTACAAATCGAGTTAATTACGTGGTTCGTCCCTGTGGTTTGGTCAAAATCACTACTTTCGTCCCTTAAGTTTTTTTCTTGCATGGTTGCTCCTTATTTCGTAGTTTCATAACACCGTTTACCCTTATCTCTAACACCCGTTAAATTTTGGCTTAACATTTTCCCACTTACGTCTCAGATGGGGGTATTATCGTCCATTCCTTTTTTACCTTTATTTTTCAACAATTGTGACATTTTTTATTTAATACTTACTTTAATCATAAACTAATTAGTAATTATATTACACATTAATTATGCACTTCATATTTTCTTTCAATCACCGTACCAAAATCAATCAATCTATGTTGGGAATTATACTTGAGTTGATAAGATAAAACAAGAATGAAACATAAGGACTGAATCTAGCATTATGGAATTCTACAAGCTGGTGGAAGATATTCTACAAAAGATAAAAGATTCCAAAAGATATGATTCTTGAAGATAAAGATGAAGTTTATTAAAGAATTAAAAGATTTAGTTTCCTTATACAATTATATTTTCCCTTGTAAATCTGGATGGACTCTACTTATAAGAGGATCCCTAATATTATTGGTGAATGCATTCAGAAAAGTTGTGTGTTCATATATGAAGTCACTAGATACAAAGTGTGTTGTGTACACGTTTGTATAATAGTGTAAACGTCTAGTGGTTTAAAGCCTCAAGGATCTTTGATCCCTGTTACTAGTTAGAGTAACCGATCTATTCTGATCAAATAGTATTTGGGGATGTGTTGATTAATAAAGAAAAACCTTGAAGTAACTTTGAGTTGTGTTTATTATTTCTGATGTGCAATTTATATCATTGTTACTATATTATCCTAGATGAGGTCTAAATAACCTTGAGCTTAAATGATCAAAGAACCTATCACGTGTTTTAGGTTTCCACAATCTATTTACACCCAAAATCAAGCAACCATCTTTATATTATATTCACAACAACCATGGTCTTATGAGTGTTCATGGTAACGATGAGATGCACATAGAAAACATCACACATCTACAAAAATAAGAAGTCAAAACACAAATATTTGTATCTGACATATGTCCACCGTCATGATCATAAAACCTCACAGGTACCTTTCAAAAACTTATACATAAAAAAACTATTAAAAACCCTCACAAAATCTTGAACATAAATCGGGAAAACCTTAAGCAAATGTATTTTAGTCTAAAGGCAGATCTGAGACATCAAGCAAATGTATTTGAAGCACTAAACACCCTCACTCATATAAAACCATAAACCTTAAGCAAATGTATAAATGCAAATCTAAAGCGAGACATCACAGACACCACATGTGGTTTTGGTGCAGGTTGGTAGTGGGCCTAGTGGCAGTGGAGTATTTGGCCGAAAAATGTTGCGGTTATGTTAGCCGGAGTGGTAGTGTTGGCAGTAGCGAGGATATAGTAGACTGACGATGGGATAACATATGGTGTTACCATTGGTGGAATAGGAATATAATTTAGAAATGTGTTACGGTGGTGGTATGTTTAGAGAGGAGTGATTTAGGTTTAGTGAGAGAAAGAAGATCCTGTTGTCACGGCCAAGGCGAATGGCATAGTAGTGGTGGAGGTGCCGGATCGATGATGGTGACGATGGCTGGCAGGATTCGGTGGTTGGATGGAGTTGGTGGTTGGCCGGATTTGGTGGTTGACCGGATTTGGTGGTTGGACGGAGTTGGTGGTTGGCCGGATTTAGTGGTTGGACAGAGTTGGTGGTTGGCCGGATTTGGTGGTTGGCCGGAGTTAGTCATCTACTCATCTTGTAAATTCAATAGAGGGAGAAGAGAGATGGGTGAGTGTTTGGTTGTGAGTGAAATTTAGTAGGTGTGGTAGTGTACTAGTGTTTGGTGGATCATATATGTGTGAGATGATGAAATGACTATTATACCCTCATGAAGGGTTTTAACGATGAGATTTAACGGACTTTCATGATAAGGACGAACAGTGTTATGAAACTACGAAATAGGGAGCAACCATGCAAGAAAAAAACTCGAGGGACGAAAGTAGTAATTTTGATCAAACTACAGGGACGAACCATGTAATTAACTCTTACAAATATTTGGTTTAACATTTTTACTTAAACAAACCTATGAACTCACCAACTTTATGTTGACACTTTTAAGCATGTTTTCTTAGGTGAAATAGATGCTTGGCTTACTTGATGTGCATTGGAGTCCAAACTTTACAAGATTACTTTTCAAACGACGCATTTAGAGGTCGTTCTCTCATAGCTTATGCAAAAGTACTCATGAAGTAACGCTCACAATATTACGATGCGACCCAATTGGGTGTGTTACATCTGTAGCACGATTAATATGATCTGAAGGCTCTTTGTGATGTGAAGGGTCCTTGTTATTGTTATAGCTGGCTTCGTAATATGATCTGTTATGTGCAAAACTTGGATCTTCAACTAGAATAATAGTATATGCCATAGATGGTAGCTTGTTAACGAGTTGTCCAATCAAAAGTGTTTATCAGTTTTAATATTAAAATAAGCAAATGATTTGTTTAAATAAGAAATCCCAAACATTGCTTAGGTTTTTTGGAATGATCAAATTAGAAGTTGGAACACAAAAGGATGTTAACAAATACTCCATAACCATAATAGCTACGTTGCTAGTTCCTACTACCCTCTGATTACTATGCAATCTAGTACATGTCTTATAACTTCAAATGTTGCAATCTATTTTACGCCTTAAAGCCTTAAAAACTAGTAGACGAACAAAGAAAGAATAAAGACAGGTATAAAGAACACATCTTAAAAAACATGTAAAATGTAAATTATAACATCTCACAATAACAAACCTTGTGATTAGGGTATTGTTCGGTCGTGACACTGAAAAGATTTATCTTTATGTCTGTGAGCTATAAACTCTACATTATGAACAAAGAAAATCACCATTAACGCCCCACTAACTTTATCATTACTTGTATCAAAACCTGAAGAAACTAAAGAATCATAGATCCGGTGGTCGGGGAGACTCAAACCACAAGATAGCCATATTCTAGAGAGAGTAGTGAGAGAAAGTAAAGTGTTAAATAAAATGAAGATGAAAATAATACAAGAGTCTCAACCCCTCCATGGAAGCCATAGAGGGGTATTTATAGCCCACACATATACTAAGTTTACAAGAATGTCTATTCTAGTCCCTGTGTGTGGTGCTATTATAAACTATGGTAATTCTATAAATGTCGCCACATGAATAAATTTCTAACAATCTTCCCCCATGGGATGATATACAGAATTACTTACAATATTTTCCTAAGAAGTACATAATGATTAAGAATAAGAACTTCCATGAAGTTTCCAATGCTGATAATGTCTTCTGTGGTCTTTGACTTCAAGTCTGCACTCCAACATGAATCATCTTTGTAGTACCTTGTAGGAGAAATAATATAATAGGCACGAACTAAGTAACTCATACATTTATGGTTAAGGAGAAGCTTCTGAATTAGCTTCCCCCTAATTCATTCTGCATATTCTTGATTTAGAAGCTTTCAAAGCTTCCCTCTAAACTAGCAATCATCTCTTGAGCAGTTTCAAAGCTTTCTTACAAGCTTAGAATAATTAAGTGCACAATGGAATTAGTAGGATACCACATCAAATACTACTTCTTCTTTAAGAATAAGCTTAGTGATTGACCATTCGGGGAAATATTAACTGGATCAGCAACGTATATTCTCACGCTTGAATAATTCTTCTTACAACTCTTCCCGCTGGAAATTCAAATAATGCATACTAAAATTCACAAGATATCTCTTCCCGCATGTGTTTGAAGAAATGCACCCAAAAGCCACAAGTTAAAGCGCTGATTTTCTCTGTAGTTACGACATTTGTCTTCCCGGCATGGCCTAACACAAAGGATTTTCAAGAAAGGTGACTTTTTCAAGCTTTCAAGAAAAAGAAAGGCAAGGACTCAAGGGTGTATCTACTCCTCCCCCCTTACTGGTTTTAATACCTCAGAATTAACAAAACCTTTTATGCACGTATACTTGAATACTTGTATGAAGAATAAATTAGCTCAAATCTTTCCTGTGAGAATCAACTGCTGATCAAATCTCTACTCATAAACTCTCTTTGACTATATTTTTACCAACCATTTTTTAGGCTATGTGAAGTGATCGTTGATGGAGTAAACCCGATATACCAAACTTGAAACTAAAGAAGAATTCCCTGTTCTTGTGACTTAAGCTTGCACTAATGTTGAAAGAATAGTGTAGAGAAACTCAATACTTACCAAGTATGAGACATTCATCAACTTTTGCGATTATCCATAACATCTTATGCGTGTGACACTGAGAACTATAGCGTATCTCCTTTAAGTGATAGTTATCCAGGTCTTCAACCAACCACCTCGACTGCTGGTAACTAGATAACCTAAGTCTTCAACCAAAATCTTAAGCCCGAGCAAGTTTTCATTGAAAGTCATGCATCCAACCAACCCCGACTTCAAGATAAAATAAGAACACACCTTTGTGAAAGGCCACTTCAATCTTAAATAAGTGATACCCGATCAACTCCGTAGTTACTTAGAAAAATCAATATCAATTCTAGCCATTAAAAAATTATTTCCATGATTCTTTATAAAAATCGATCCCGGTCTTGTCACTCAAAATTGTCACTTTGTCATTTTGAACCTCGAATACAACCAATAACCATTTAAGCTCAAATATTTAGTCTAAGTTAACCAATTTATACACCAATTTGTATAAACTTTTGGTTAAGAAATTAGAACTACATTACATAAGCTCAACAGCTCACAACTCTTAATAATATTCGGCCCATATTTAGTTTAACAACCGGTCTACTGTTAGCCTGTTATTCTATACTAGGCCCATCATACAAATCACCTGGCCCAATTCATACGATAGTCTTCAAGATATTTGTTAAAAATCAAATCAAGGCCCAATGACTAGCTCCATTCCATTTTCAATCAGTTATATATATATATATATATATATATGTATATATATATATATATATGTATACATATATATATATATGTATATGTATACATATAGTTGGGGTAAAATAAAAAAAATATAATAAAAAGGGTAAGATAACACCACAGGCTGCCATGTATCCCCTCCCCACCCCCTCATTTTTTATATTGTTAGGGGTGTTTTTGTCTTTTGACCCAAACCATATATAATGTTTATTTTTTTTCTTTCGAGTTGATTACTTTTGCTCTACGTCTCCAACATCTTCACCATGACCATCGATCTCACCACCGTCTCCACCATGTTCTCCACCTAACTCTCCACCATTCTCCACCATCGATCTCACCACTGTCTCCACCATCTTCTCCACCTAATTCTCCACCATCAATCTCACAATCATCTCCACTATCTTCTCTACCTAATTCTCCACCATTCTCCACCATCGATCTCAAATCATTCAATCAATGATTGTTCATCATTTATTAATAGCGAGTTTTATAACACCCCATGTTTTAGAGTCATGGACGCCGTCAATAAAGCAACTATGTATTTATTAGTATTGTACGCATTTGCTTTAAATCGTAAACGTTAAGTTAAATCGCGTAAACTAAAAATTATCGTTTAATGTAAACGGGCATCAAATAATTAAATGTTTACATCAAGCAAGTGTTAAGTAATTATTTTGAGGATAATTATTGCACCACTTGTTCATACTCATTATGATGAATTTGCTGCTAAAACTTTGATACAGTTTTAGCGTATGTTAGGTTAGGATTATGTTGAGCGTAAGGTAAGCATATGTTGGTTACTTTCAATTGTAGCAAAACATAATGATAATTTTGGGACGTAGACAGTGCTAATGGCTGTGTTTGAGTGTATGAGGTGAAAGTTGTTGTGACTTGATTTTAGAATGTTTTATATGGATGAAAACGGGCTAAACATGGAGATTTAATTATCGATAATCTAAAATTGATATGTTCCTGTCAGCTAGATTTTGACGTAGATGTAGTAGATTATGTTGTTAGATGTATTAGATGTATTAGATGTAGTAGGATTTTGATTTTATATGTAGCTGTTGTTGTTAAGGAACTTATAAGTTAAATGTAGTTTGTAATTCATGTGCTAGACAATGCAATGTAATGCATTATAATTAAGACTATGATGTACTACAATAGAGTTTTTATATTTTGTGGTTTAAACCACATTAAGTGATGTGCTAGACAATGCACTGTAATGCAGTAGTAGATGTAGTAGATGTAGTGATTATGTTGTTAGATGTAGTAGATGTATTAGATGTAGTAGGATTTTGATTTTCAGGCTTTGACTTTACATTATTGATTTTGAATGCCTGATCATGTTGTGATGTGCTAGAGAATGCTCTTTAATGCAGTAAAATATAGTTGGTGTTGTTAAGGAACTTATAAGTTAAAATGTAGTTTGTAGATGTAGTAGATTATGTTGTTAGATGTAGTAGATGTATTAGATGTAGTAGGATTTTGATTTTGAATGCCTGATCATGTTGTGATGTGCTAGAGAATGCTCTTTAATGCCGTAATATGTAGTTGTTGTTGTTAAGGAACTTATTAGTTAATTGTAGTTTGTAATTCATGGGCTATACAATGCAATGTAAAGCAGTAGAATTAAGACTATGATGTACTACTATAAAGTTTTTATATTTTGAGGTTTAAACTACATTAAGTGATGTGCTAGTTAACACATTGTAATGCTGTAGAAATAAGACTATGATGTACTGTTATAGAGTTTTTATATTTTGAGGTTTAAACCACATTAAGTGATGTGCTAGACAATGCACTGTAATGCAGTAGAATGTAGATATTGTTCTTAATGAACTTATAATTTAAATGTACTTTGTAATTCATTATACTTTATATTCTACTGCATTTTAATGTACATCTTACTGCATTACAGTACAAAGGATACCACAATGACTTATGTAAATGATGTACAGTAAATGATGTAATAGTTTCTAACATTCTTATCATTCATTTTATAGGTTAGTCCAAGTTTGTTTTAATGAGCAAAAAAGTTTATGATTGTTATTTTTATGCTTAATGCAATTATTTATAAACTATAATGCAGTAGATGTAGTGCATCACACACTTATATTCTACTGCGTTAGCTGTATTGCAGTATTCTATAGCTGGTGTTCTTAAGAATGTTTTAACATCTACTCCATTATAGTTTACATCCTACTGCATTATAGCTTATATTCTACTGCATTTAAGATGTAAATATCTTACTGCTTTATAGTTTATATGTTTAGTGCATTACAGTAGAGTATATACTGCATTTCTAATACTTTTTTGTTTCTACGTTGAGTTTTGCGAGTCTGAGGTGAAGCTTCATTGTAGCTGTAATTGTTACGAGGCTTATGGGCTTTTATGTCATCACACGTTTTATGTTTTAAGGATGAATAATGTGAAGGAGTTTCCAAAAAACTACTTACATAAACGGTGGTTAAAGAATGTGAAGCCTTTAAGTTTTGATCGTCGTAGAATCACTGGTGCATCAGATGTA
>BQNB010106729.1:0-23327 GCA_026074375.1 Tanacetum coccineum | reverse complement strand
CTCCCATTAAAATTCTCTCTCCTATTTAAAATGTGTGGCTAGAAATCCTTCTTATTCTTCTCATTATAGTTTTTCTTCTTACCAGATTCCTGCTCTATATATATATATATATATATATATATATAGTCTGGTTCAAATAGAAAGTGATTTTGGGTAAAAAGGATAGAAAGTGTAAAGGATTCATTTATGTGTCATTTATATCATGTGAAAATGTGTCAATTGTGTGTCAGTTACAAGAAATTATGTGCAAGTGTGTCAACATTGTTAGCTAAAAAATCATGTGTGTCAATAATAGCGTATTAATAGTATGTCAACATCGTTAGTGTGTCAGTTACAAATCGTTATGTGTCAAATATGTAATTAATACCTCAATTTAATCTCATTAATACATCACATCCAATGGCTAGAAATCCTTTCTATACTTTTTATCATTTGTAACTTTTCACAATAACCTCACTCTATATATATATATATATGGCCTGTTCATGGGAGTAGACTTGATATCAGCTATTTAGTTGAAGGGGTTGTGTTTTATAATCAGGTCTGATATTCTCGTAAGTGTGTATTTACAATTCCTGCCACGAAGGGTAGGATTTTATCTCATACCTGGCTAATTTTGTCCCACTTTCTTCTCTCTCATACAAGATCCATTCATGTTTTTTTTTTCTTCTTCTTCCCACATAAATTTTTCATGATCAAGCTTTAATTCTCTCAACACACCAACAGGTAATCACTAAAAAATCTATTTACATGTAGTCGATCTAAGTGATAATCAATAAGATAGTGAAATCTAAGGCTTGTTTTTTTAATTTTTATTAATCATATTTTTTCTTGCTCTTTTTAATTTCATATGCTTAATATTTGATTGTTTTTTTGTTAGAATTTAAACCTTAAAAAGTTACATCCCATTATTTCATTATTTCATATAAAGTTACATCTCCAGTTCAAGAAGCTGCTGCTCCAAGAGCTGAAGTATTAGCTGATTCTCCTGTGTCAACTTCCATTGACCAGGATGCTCCATCAACAAGTATTCCCGCATCACAAGAACAAGAACATTCTCCAATCATTTCTCAAGGTTGTGAAGAATTGGAACATCTTGGTAGATGGACTAAGGATCATCCTATAGAAAATGTGATCGGTGATCCTTCTCGCTCTGTATCTACAAGGAAGCAACTTGAAACTGATTCCATGTGGTGTTATTTTGATGCCTTCCTAACTTTTGTAGAACCAAAAAACTTCAAACAAGCAATGACCGAACCATCATGGATCGATGCAATGCAAGAAGAAATTCATGAATTTGAAAGACTTGAAGTTTAGGAATTGGTGCAGTGTCCAGATAAAGTATTCTTAATCAAGCTTAAATGGATTTATAAGGTCAAGATAGATGAATTTGGCAGGGTACTAAAGAATAAGGCTAGACTCGTTGCTCAAGGATTCAGACAAGAAGAAGGAATCAATTTCGAGGAATCATTTGCACCGGTTGCTAGAATAGAGGCCATTCGTATCTTCATAGCAAATGCCGCTCACAAGAATATGTCAATCTACCAAATGGATGTCAAAACGGCTTTCTTGAATGGCGAGCTTAAAGAAGTGGTCTACGTTTCTCAACCAAAAGGATTTGTTAATCAGGACAACCCATCGCATGTGTACAAGCTCAAAAAGGCTCTTTACGGTCTCAAACAAGCAACACGTGCATGGTATGATATACTGTTAAGCTTCCTTATCTCTCAACAATTCTCCAAAGCTGCAGTTGATCCAACACTTTTCACACGGCATGCTAGAAACGACTTATTACTGGTACAAATTTATGTTGACGATATAATATTTTCATCCACTAATACTGCCATGTGTAATGAGTTTGCTAATCAAATGACCACTAAGTTTAAGATGTCAATGATGGGACAAATGTCATTCTTTTTAGGATTACAAATTTCTCAAAGTCCCAGAGGCATCTTCATAAACCAATCTAAATATGCTTCTGAAATCGTTAAAAAATATGGTTTAAATTCTACTGATTCTGTTGACACACCCATGATTGAAATCGTTAAAAAGGTCAACGTACTGCTAAGCAAAAGGTCAAAGTACTGCTAAGTAGAAAGTCAAGGTACTGCCAGTCAAAGATCGAACATCATTAGACCTGACCTTAACCAAAGTTTATATGCGATTATGTGCCCGGTATCAAGGCTAAGACAACCGGAAAGATTTACAAGCGGTGAAACGATCTTCGATACCTTAACGAACCATAACATAGGGTTCTAATGGTACTCGAAGTGATCCTATATGCCAACACTCCTCTTATGCAGATTGCCGATCACATCGGGTGTTCATGACACTAGACGAGTACAACAGGATCACCCGTTCTTAGGTGATAAACATGTTAGCAGGTCGTCCAAGAACACAAAAGAGCCTGCCATACGAGTACAGAGGTTGAATATAAATTGCCTATCTGGGTGTTGCACACAAAACCATTAGATGCATTCACAGCTAACATATAATGGCTTACAATTCAGATAAGATCCCTTTGTAATGCGATTAACAAGAGTGCATGCTTTATGCGCAACAAAGTTTCAAACCATTCAAAAGGCTTAAGCACCTCGTGATAGTTCCTACCTATTTTCATAAATGGAGCAAAATGGAGAATGGAATACGTGAGCTAACTTTGTCCGACTGAATACCAACTAGCTTGCCATCTTTACTAAAACTGTTACCTCGAGAAAGATTCAACTTCTTCATCGAAAAGCTCGGTATGAGAAGCATGTCTCTGGAAACGTTGAATCGTCTGGCAGAGTGAATAGTGGTGGTACCTATTCGAATATCCTTTGTATCATATGTACATAATATAACTCAGAAAAACCAAAAATATTTTCTCTTTATATAAATTATTTTCAAAATCAAAATACAAAATTAAAAAATGAGAAAAAGAAGTTTTCAAAAGGCATGTCTTCTGAAAATAGATAACATTTACGATCTTAGAAATATCATTCAATAATGATACGAGGCTGTAAATGAAGTTCGAGCAGAAGTTTCAAATGTTTTCAAAACATGCCAAATGGCTTGCTATTATTTCAGATAGCAACCCGGTCATCATCTTAAAGTTAAGTATTTCAAAAAGAAAACTTGACCTCTCAACGAGAATTTATTCTCGGGCATGGTTTACTTAATGACCATGCAAAGGCTTGTGTTTACTTTGCAACATAACTCGTGCTTCTTATATATCCATAAGTGTACGTGTCAGTGCGCTTATGTGTTAAAACAAGAGAAATCTTATTGTTATTGGTAAAAAGTTATCTTAACAATGAATCAGTGTTTTCAGTACTCACAAAAAGATTTTCAAAGACAATTCGACCACTCAAACAATGACAACAACTCTTTAAATAGAAAACGGGTCATTATTTGATGGGGATAAATTTTCATCAAATAATCTTTTAAAATGGTCTTTCAAATTAAGTCACAAAATAAACGAATAAAGTTTTTTAATAATGACGGATCACAATTTAAGGGGAGTTAATGGATTTTAACTATTAGATGTCATTTGTTTCAAACTTTAGGGACTTATTTGAAATATGAGACCTAGTGAGTATAGGCTTTAAATGACATTCGATCAATATTGCCAACACCTCGTAGTTGTAAAAGACTTAGGATTGTTTGGAAATAATCAACTAGTTTTAATAGCCTTGAAGTTGATTTTCACGGGATAGATCTAAGCTTAGTTATACCTCAAACACGATCTCAAGTATGTGTGCGTACAAGATTTTGCTAATTCCGAGGTGTCAAAACCAGCAAGGGGGAAGGATTAGATGTATACTTGATAGAGTCCATGGCCTTCTTTTGAAGTCACCTTCTTTAAATTTTAGGCCTTTCTTTGTTTCTTTCGGGTGCACTATTTCAATAACCTGGTGGAAGAGTCATCTCGTCATTAGTTAGTATGCATCATTTGAGTCCCTAGGGGGAAGTATGGGGAGTATAATTATTTAAAACGTAAGAAGATCTCTATCTGATTCAATTAATGTTTTACCCGACTGGTCAATCTCTAAGCTTATTCTTAAAATGAGTAGAAATATTTGATAAAAGAGGTACACATAGGGATTTAATTGTCTACATCCGGGACTTAGTTGAATTTGGTGTTACAATTTATATCATAACTATCCTGAAGACAGAAATGCGCTCATCCGGGACTTAATTGACTTTGGTGTTGCGGTATTGTGGTTCCTTAAACTGAATGGATCTTTGCAGCCTATAAAGGATGATAGCCTAGATGTATAAATACAACAGACTATGTAGAAGTTTGAATCTACTCAAGGAAGGATTGCTGATTTAGGGGGAAGCTAAGACAACTTCTTAAGAGAGACTACGGGAAAGACCTACGGCTGCTACAAAGAACCATATGATTTTATCATATGATGTTCTCATCATTCAGGTCAAACCTCGTACATATTAATCTTGTGAATTTGTATATATGTAGTGTAGACTTATGGTTAAAATAAGGTGTGCTCGAGTATAAAATTTTCAAGAATTTCTTAGTAAATTCAAAATTTTCAAATTATTATACTCAGCACAGTCTTATATACCCTCAAAACTTGAGGGGGAGCATTAAAATGTTCCTTATAGTAATTATGTAACATTTTGTCCCCGAACGTTTAATCAATTGATATCCAAAATATCAAGGGATTAACATTTTGGATAAGGGGAGAAAATGTGATTAAACTGAATCTTAATTGTATTGACATGTGATCGTATAAAATGGACTCAATGCACTCCAACACTTAGCATGTACTACGATTACGGTGCACATGTTAAGGGGGAGCTTTTAGTGATGATGAAAAACTTCAAGTAAAATTTTGATATTAATCATACCTTTGATTGAACTTTTCAATGATTTTGGTTTTGATTGTGATGGAATACCCAAAAGACCGACCATGTACTTAAATTTATGGAGTTATAAGGTGGTTAGGCATAGGTATTCAAATCCCATAATCCAGCCAGAACCGGAGGGATCTACCCAGGGATATCCACTAGATAGTGTAGAAGTCCTTAGGTATGATACAAAAGGAGAAAAAGTGAGAATCGGGAAAAGTGCCGACTGAGATGGAGCTAGTACTGGAACAAACCCAACAAGGTACTAGTTATGAAGTCTCGGTAAGTGCTGAAGGGGTTGAAGAATTAAAAAGAATTGTAAGGATAAAGGGTGAAAAGAAAGAAGCCCTCCATACACTTAGGCAGAAACCGGGTCAATACATAAACTATCGGAAACACTAAGGTGTTGTCTGACATTGAAGACAGTCATAGACCCAGTGACGCTATGCACAACCCTCCCTAGCCACTCAAGGTCTCTTAACAGACTCTTGTTTCATTTCTCATGGAGATTACACGCATTTCTATCAACTTTCTCACTCCGAGTTAGTTGATATTGAAAAGGTGGCAGTCTGCTCCAGCCTTCGATCACTAAAAACAAAGTGCACTATTAAGTCTAGAGCCAAAAGAGATCATCCATAAATCTCATTAGGACACTTGTCAAATCATGCTTGCTATGTCACACAATGTGAATAACAAGTTAACATATTAAGAGTCCTACGCATTATCCTTGTGATTTTGCCAGAACATCCGAGTGATTTCATTCACAATGAAGATGGAAATCCTGCTTGAGCCAACATCAAACAAGCTCATGGTAGGTGACTTGTGCGATTCTATATGAATCAAACTTGTGACAACTGGAAAGAAACGATGGTGCGATTCTATAAGAATCAAACTTGTTCCAGGTTATGAATTGACGATTGATGATGAATTTTTGAAATGATTAACACTCTCGATGTGTCACAAAACCACTTTAGCAAGTGACACATCGATTGATTTTCAAATCAATTTTTTATTTCAATTGGTGAGATAGTAACTCACTGGTTTACTCATATCGTACTGTCTGCTTTGAGATGTTCTGATAATGAGAACATGCTGAGTATGATGAATCTAATACATATGTGTTAGAAAGATTCAATACTACAGTTGGAAATCCTGTCAAGAAAATTCTTCTTAAATTGAATCTATCTGATCACAGGTCGATCCTCACAGATTTGAAGGTTACTCCAACCAAACACGGGCGAATGACAAAGCCATATTCGTCCCCCTGTTTTTTTGCTAACTGTTTTATTTCAAGAATATCTAAATATGGTGATGGAGGTACCTGATTCCACCTGACTCACAAGATTCATAGCCACATGCTCATACCCAACCAACAAATATAAAGACATCATGAAAGCTCAAGCACATGTTTTAAGACTTCCGCTACTCTAATACCATACGTCCTTCTTGAAGCGACAAAGTGTTAAAGTTAAAGAAATTCAAGAAAGATGCATTATTAAAGCTTTTCAAGATTATCAAATCAAGCAAGGTATTGCCAGTCGGTCCAGAAGTCACAAGACACGAGATGGCAAAGTTTAACAGATGGCGAAACGAGATTAGCTTCTAGTTGAATGATCTAAGAGTTACAAGATCACATTCTCACATCAAGTCAAAGATAAAGGAACAGCTCACATCAAAAGTTAATGATCACAACTCAAATTCACAAGTTAATGATATTGAAGTTAAAGGCTACGAGCTTTAAAGAACCAAAAGTGAAAGCATAAGTATTTAATTTTACTTATTAATTTGTAAATAGGAGTGACCTCCCTTAGGGGGAGATTGTTAGAATTACAGAAAAGTATCGGGTCACTTCCAATATAAGTAGCAAGCTTGTATAATTAGAATGTTTATGTTAGTAAGCTAACCGGGCCAAAGATACATAGTAAGCCCATAACACAAGCCCATGGCCGATTATTCTAGGCATATATAAACCCTCTCCACACATGGAGAGGGTGTTGGTTGTTCATTTGTCATATTTTTACTAAGCTAATATTGTCCTTTTTCTTTCTCTCTCTAAGTGTTCATCCAACCATCTCTTTCCCTCTCTAAAACCCTAAGTGAATCATTCCATACCTGTGTTAAGAGATTCTACATTTGAGTACATGGTTGCTAAGTCCTTATCCTTGTAAATACTGTTTTGGGACGATTGGGATTCATGGTAGTATTTATTTCGCAGAAGAATAGGGAAGAAAAGTTAAGTCAATACCCCCATATATTTGTTAGATGATCTCTATGTTATTTTGATCCACCTTAAATCGGGTCATTAGTTATATTGTAAATATCAAGCATGTAAAAGCTCAAGTGTAGGGGTATGTGTTATAAACCCCATGTGATGTATTATGTTATTAAAAAAAATAAGAAAACAAAAAGAAAGAGATTGATGTAGAGTTGTGTAGAGTTTGTATATCTTCGTCCGAGTCTTGGCTTAGCAACCAAACCAAAGTGTATTCGTGTAAATAATTAGCTAACCCTTCCACTCCAAATTCACCCAAAGTCACCACCCAAATGTATCCCATCCGTTTTTGTTTCCATTATATGTTATCTTACACCTACACCCCACAACCCTTTAAAAAGACCTCTTAGATAGTAATGAATAATGCTTGCGCCTAGCGGTGGAGGTTTGATCCTTTACCAAGCCTATGGTAATTTATATGCTATGACAGGTAATGAGTGTTGATTTTCCGTTTCCCCCTTATGTTATAATTTATTATACAACCGAGTGAAAGAGAGAATCCCAAACACTTATGTGAGGTGCTAGTATATACTTTCCGTGCTTTTAATTACAAGGTCTAGAAGGTTGTGTTGTAAAATACTTTTAAAGAGTAGGTAAAATGACCCTCATATTGCTATTGTCTAGGTAGAAAAGCCCATTTGCTTAAGGACAAGCAAATCCCAAGTGTAGGGGTATTTGATGAGGTGTCATTTTATACACTTTTTGGGGTCATTTAACCCCCTAAATCGTGCATTTATGCCCAAAATAGGTACTTAATCGTTCCTTTTCAGGTATTCAGCATTTGGAAGGCATTTGGAGGAAATACACGTGACTTGGGCTCATTTGGAGAAGAAACGGACAAGACTACGGACCTACACCAACATCTCAAGAATTTCTACTCAGAGGCTAGAGACGGCGTCACAGATTACACGTGACGCCGTCACAATCCATACCAAGACGGCGTCACAAGATCTCAAGACGGTGTCAGAATGCACGACCCAACCCATTATCTAGAATATTCTATTCATGATGGTGTCACGATTAAAACGCGATGCCGTCACAACGATTTCCCTATATATACAAACCCGAAATTAGGGTTTAAGTGTGTAACTTTAGAGTAAAAGAAAGGGACGAACCCTAGTTTGTTTAGCAGCTGTTAGGGACGATTTTAGGGCCTCAAAACCTTATTGTACCTCCTTTAATTTATGTTTTAATCAAGTAAGACTATCTTAATCATTCAATATGTCTATGTGTTTTTTGATTCATTATTATTCTTGCTTTATCTTTAACATGCTTGGCTAAACTTTCTATTATGTTTATTTATGATTGTATGAAACCTAGGATATAGATCTTAGTGGTGTTGCTTCTTGTGATGAATATGCATGTTAGGTCTTAGAAAACCAGCTTTTGTCTGTATCGCTGTTAATATGTCTAGGAAAACATGATTGTGTAGAAAGGATACCATTGGGTAACAGTTTTTGGTATTGCACCATAATATGGTAGATCCACTTTTAATTTATTTCACATGCACTTAGTGTACTCCTAGGGGCTTTGTAATAGTCTTCATACTACCTTACTTTTGTGTTGCTCTAGCGGAATACTAAGTAGACGACGGGTTCGTGTAATTCGTTCATGACTTAAATAATTACACAGATCATCACAAGGGTGACAAAGCAACAACACTAGGAGAAGCAATCTAGGGAGTAATACATGATTAAATAAACACAATCTTTTATCTTATTGTTATCACCATTAGTTTAGATTTATATTTAGTTTAATAGCTAAAACCAACCACCTCTCCAA
The DNA here is from genome assembly GCA_026074375.1 of Tanacetum coccineum. Classification (NCBI taxonomy): domain Eukaryota; kingdom Viridiplantae; phylum Streptophyta; class Magnoliopsida; order Asterales; family Asteraceae; genus Tanacetum; species Tanacetum coccineum. Next base: position 14,419 of record BQNB010106729.1, on the reverse strand, counting down.
TTATATGATTTACTTGCTTTCTAATAAACATAAAAATAATCTTCTCTCAACCCTTAAAATTTTGTTAGACCGTGATCAAGCCTTCCCAACCTATTCCTCGAGTAAACGATAACAACCCCCCGAGTCTTTCCTATACTACTACTACAACGATTAGGTGCTCTGCCTAGGGAGTTATAAAACTTCGTGTAGAAGTCCTACTATGACCGCATCAGCTGCTGAACTTTAGCAATTGTCTTTTTGGTGAGATAATTCTCCAAAGTCACAAGAAGAAAAAGAAAAGAATAAGACATTAATGAGCCGTGTTCCAAAAGTAGATGCTCCAAGGCGCCATGTACGAGGAGACAAGTTAATTATCGTATTCCAATTACCCAACATGTTTTCATGCGATGGATTACGTGACGTCATATACATTTCAGAAGTACGAGGCGGGTGTCCAAACTCGGAGTCGATTAGTAAAATAATCAAGGAGGATCGACAAACTATGTCGAATTTCAATATCAACAAAAATAGTTTTATGGAAATTCATGAGAAGCTTTGGAGACCATTATATCGCTAACAATGTCTTCATAAGGTTTTAGAGATCGTTGTATCACTCACAACGTCTTGAAAATAGACGAAACCACTATGTCACACAAAATGTCTTAAGAAAAGTTTTTATGTTTGTATAAACAACATTCATATTGGATTTTAGTGACTCTTTAGAGAATAGATGCAAGTGATCAAAAATAGTCGATATTTATATAAATTATTTTTATATAAATAAATAACGGTACTCTGAAAGACAAGCAAAAGAGATCGAAGAGCAAATGGTGTATATATATAAATATCCTTATATAATACTAGTAGTAACGCTCGAGGGAGTAAATAAGGAATCATGAAGTATGCGCACACGGATATCGGATATATCGAGGAGAGACTCTGAATTGTGAAAAATAGTTATAGTCTAGGTTTCAAAAATGACCCAGTTCTCTATAACGAGTGCTCTGATACCAATCTATCACACCCCCAAAATCGGACAAGCAGCGGAAAGATAACCGGGGGTGAGACATCAAGGCACAAAAAGTACAAATCACACATTAAACCTCAAAATTAGACGTTTTTAAATACATTTCAAAATGTTCACATTCGATACATTAAACATCAGAGTTTACAAATAGGTCCCAACAGTTTCCAAATATCAAGTGTTAGACATGACAACATGTTTAGATAAAGTTTTTACAAAACACAATGTTTAAAAGAAAATTAAGTTTTATCGAATGTATTAAAATGTAGAGTTTCCAAAGTGATTATCCATGTGGCTTCCCTCTAAGCAATATACCTGAAAGACCTGAGATAAACATGCTAAAAATGTCAACAAATAATGTTGAGTGAATTCATAGGTTTTATAAGTAAGCAGTGGACCGCAAGATTTCAAGTAATAGCAGACAAATGAAACACATACATAAGTCAAAAACAATTATTATTGCCATAAGCTCATGACACCGAACCTTAACAATATGCAAACTTCAATCAGGTTTATGCCCCATCAAAAAGTAGGGTGTTTTGCCCAACACCCAAGTATTAATATTTCAAATGTTAAATGCGTCCGTTGGTTATAATTAGTTGTTGCGTACTCGGACAGGAAATGTCAGTCCCAATAGATCTATTCACAACACTCACGTTCAATTTCCTAAAGAAATTAACGGCTCACGATAAAGGGGACTTAAATGGTAGTAGTTGTACTTAGGCAATAATATTCAGGCATAACATATAGTTTTAGTACTTGCATCCAAACGTAAAAATAAGTAAAGTAGCATGTATCTCCCCCGTGGAGTTTATAAAACAAGTAATAAGAAAATGGGCTATGAACGCACCTTGAGCGAAACAGCAAGTGTAAAAAATACAATGGCGAATAAAGTAAGACAATTCTAGGAGCAACCTAAAGACGATGACGCATCTTAGAAAATGAAATAATACTCAACACGAAAAAGTAAGCAAATTTTATAAATGTTTTTTTCGTAACAAGTATGGCATTGTACTTAAAGTTTTATATAATTTGATTTACCCAAAATGTGATGACTAATCTGTATTATTAAATCTCAAAAACATGTATTCATTTTCATGTCTTATAAGTTTATTTACCAAGGGTTTAAACATTTTCTTTATAAGTTTAAAACAACAAATCAATTTCAAAATCTGTATTTACCCAACTTCCCAAGTCTCTAAATTCTAATCCGTGAATGATATAAATGTGAGGTTTTCGCCTATGGAAATATTTTTGAGTCTACTTTACAGATTTATGGGCACTACTGCTCTAAAAGTTTCTAAACACAAGTGAAATTACCAATTTACCACTTGATACCAAAGCTGTGTTTTTCCAGAATTTTACCGCTTCACTAATTTAAGTGTATCTCCAAAACCGTAAATCCATAGAGGCTTAAACGACCACAAAAATCTAAGTTAGCTTAAAATCTAGAACCTACAGTACTACAAAATTAGGTGTTGTTATACAAAAATCTAGACTTATTTCAATTTCAAATTCTGGGTGCAAAATTTGACTAGTTTTACCATTTTGACCATAAATCACTCATCAGTGATTGTTAGATCTCCATCCGAATGGCCACGCGTAACTAAGACATTTATCTAGAACTCTACTAAGTTCCTAGAACTTCATAGACTAAAAATATTTCGAAACACACCCATCTATCTGCTGGTCAAAATCTGTCCAAAAATTCTTTTTGCAAAACCAATTCAATTAAGTGTTTACCTTAAGAAATTAATGTACAATGCCATAAAAACTTATATCACACACTCAAGAACACCATGAACCCATAATTTCCAAAAAACACATCAAAATGCATAACCTTTATGTAAAAAAATTTAGGGAGATTAAGAATCTTTACAAGGATTAAATAGAAGCTAGTGAAACCAAAACGAAATCCACCCGCTTTGTTCTTGTTTCAAATTCGACCCAAACCAAACACCAACAACCAAATCTTGTTTCAATACCCATATAATACCTTAACCAAAAATTCATTTAAAACCCTAGAATCAAATCTTGAAGATGATCTTCCAAATAAAATCAAAACCAACAATCAAAAATCCTAATAAAAACCACAAATATTCACCTACGACCTTAATTCAAATCCATGCAAATACTCCTCCAATGAACCCACAAATTCAGCCCCAAAACCTAATGAAAATGGTGTGTTTCTTGATCACAAAATGAAGCTACAAACACAAGGAAGGTGACTACACAAGTCTTTAAGATGATTATCAAGAAAAGAGCCCTAAAAAGCTCTTTTTGGGTACAAGATAGGCATAAGGCGTCTTGTACCCTTGTCTTACCTATGTGAACACCCATAGAATGGCAATATGAGGAGGAGGCTGAGATGAATCACTTCTCTAAGATAACTCCTTGAATGATAAACGAGTCAAGGAGCTTGTTAAGGATGATAAAACAAGCATTTTTTAGTATGATTCGTGTGTTTAATCAAGATTTTGAGTGGTGGTTGATGGTGGTGATATGGTGAACAAATTTTTAGGAGGAGGAGGAGGGACATATATATGTTTTAGTGAGAGAGTAGGGATAAGTGTGTGAGAGAAAGAGTGAAGTTATGGAAGAAATAATGGTTAAAATGGGGAAATGGAGCACATAAAAGTGTGAAAGGAAGCCAACAATCCCATTGGTTGATATAGGAGGAGGGAAGGACGGTTTTGGGGTCTCAAAGAGGACCAATTTACTGATTTTTGATGTTAAATATAATTATGTATGAATTTATTAAGTGTATGTAATATTTTGTAAGTTAAGTGTATAAGGTTTTGTGTAAAAATGTATAGTTATGTGTATAATTGTATAATATTATGGGTTAAATGTAAAATGTGGTAAGTAATGTTGTAAGAGTGAATTTATACCCTTAGGTCATATTAAAGTGTTTTAAGTCCATTATACAAAGCGTAGGTGTAAAAATGTAAAAATTTATAAAATAACGGGTTTTCGGGAGACTTGCAAGTTATAAGAATGAATGTATTATGTTTATTTATGATTATTAACATTGATTTAATGACATTTGAACATATAGTTATTCGTTGAGACATTTTCCTAAGATCGCATGTTGAAGGCACGATTCTAGACTAGGGTTCCAAAAATAGAAAGTTATATACAAAATGACCCAAATAATTTATAATTAAAATTAATAACATTGAAATATGACATGAATGTTACGCAACACTAACGGTTCTTAGCTTGGATTTTTTACGGCTGTCACAATTGAATTAGCAGATACGACTGTGAAATGACCCAAGGGTATAGCAGAAAATGTTCTAGTAGGAATTGATAAGTTTGTATTCCCCATAGTCTTTGTTATTTTAGATATGCCCGAGGACCCAAAAACCCCTATTGATTCTTGGAAGACCATTATTATCTACTGCTTATGCTAAGATTGATGTGTTTAAATGAAAATTTGCTTTAAGAGTAGGGAATGACAAATTAGTGTTTAAAAGTAATAATTTTACTAATCACATAGTTATGAAGGTGTATGCCCTGAGATTAAGGGAATGAATGGAATTAGATTAGGAAGCTAGGCTAATGGGAGAAGCACTATTTTTAAATAGATCGCGAGACCTTGAATTTAAAGATTATATTGAACTAAATGATCTAAATGAACTATTAGAGCTTAGGAACCATGAGAATGAGGATTTGGGACCCACAATTGAGGAAGGAGATATCATCAATGAACTTAATGGTGAAATAGTCGAAACTAGGGATGATAATGTGATGGTTGATAAGATTGATGAATACCCTAGTATTTGTGACTACGATAGGAAAATCAAAGACAATTGTGCTAATAACTTAAAATTTTCATGCATGATAGGGTATGAACACGTCAATGCCAACTTTTCCCTATCCTATCAATTAATTTCATGTCCAAAAATTTCTACAATTCCATAGTGAAAGACAAAATTGAATATAAAGGGAAGAATGTTGTTGGAACCTTTATAAATGTGCCTATTTTTATTGGAGATTTTTCAGTTATAACGGATTTTGCAGTTGTAGAAAACATGGTGTGATAACTGGTGAATTTTTCCTAAGTTATAGTATTCCATAAAACTATGACTTCATACTTTCATACTACTATTTCATTAAAATTCTATAGCAAATTTCAAAATCTAACTTTTGTTGATTTTTACTATTTGTAAATAGGTACGTTGTAAACCAACTGTCAACCGACAATTTTCTATAATCATAAATCACTTTTAAATTTGAATTACTACCTTCTAAACATCTAGGATCACATTTGATCACTCACCGGTAAATCTTCCCGCGCGCAGCAAAAGACGTCACACAACACGTACCGGCACGACAATAATTAAATTTTATTTTTAATTATCCCTAATAATTTTAATAAACTTATTTTTATAAGTTATTTCATACTTCTTAAAAACATTTGCATAAAACGTGAATTTACGGGTTTCGTTCGCATTTAACATGACAAGAAAAACTACTCCAAAAATTTAAATCATGAAAACTTGGGATTCCCCTTTGGCCTAGTACCATAACCGTTCCCCATTAGGGAACAACAGGGCTAAAATGTTAGATCTTGGTATTTGGATACTTATAGTTTTGTTGCTACATAAAACACCTAATATTCACACATCTTACACACACAAGATCAAAATTCCATTTTTTTTCTTACCTCTTTCCTTTGGTTCGTCCAACATACAAGACTAGCAAAACATTCGTTTTTCAACTTTAGTCAAAATCAAGGAAGCTCAAATACCTATGGGTTTGAATTCTAGTAGTCGTGGTTATATAAAAAACAACATTTGGGTTGTGTGTTCAAGCTCTAAACCTCTTCTAAAAACCCTCGTTTGTAAGTTTTAATCTCCTTAAAACTCTTGTACTTTTATGCTTATAATCTTGCTTTAACACTAGTTGTACAATGCGTTTTCTAAAAATTTAGACTTTAAAAGTTTACAAATAACCTAAATGGGTGCGTTTGGTTCGAGGATTTAAACAAAGGAAAAACAAGAAAAATATCCTTGTGTCATGGTGGTTATTTTGGTATGTTAAAAATATATCCGAGGTTGTGGTATTTGCTTATTTCGATTGTGGCTTAAAAATAAGCACTTAAAGTGCTTATTTGAGGCTTATTTAGCCGCAGCTCAAAAATGTAAAACAAAGAAAACTGGTTTTGGTCATTTAAAAGATTTCATCCTATTTTATGGCTTATTTTCTTGGCTCATCATGGCTTATTTCTGAAGCTATAAGGATTTCGAGCTTATTAGCTTATTTAAAAACTTTTCGCGGCTTATTTTTCCACCTTATTGGTATCGGCTTATTTTGAAAACTTATATTCTAGCTTAATTGATTTCCAAATGTGCTTATTCGTATACTATGTCGCTTATTAGACTTATTTTGATAAACCTTTGGACTAAAAGTGAGTATTAAACATTTACTATGCATTTTTGGACTGAAGGGCCCATTAAAGGCCAAGCGGATTCAACTTAAGGCTTTTGGAGCCAAACGAATTATTTTTGGACTATATTCTATTGCTTATTCTACTTATATCATTTTGATATATGGAAATGTCAATATTAAATCATTATGACTTATATTGGTTCGTCTTATTTTTGATTATTCATACTACGACTACATTCTTATATGACTTCGACATGCTTTACTTTCGGCATAATAGAGTGGGATACTTTGGCGTATTTAAAATGAGCTTGATATTGGACTTATTAACGGGCTTGTGAAACGAAAATATCAAATGAACTTATAAATTGAAATGATCAATATTATTGGTGATTTAGATAGACCGTAAGAGTACGTTGTTGGGAACTTGAGAACAAATGGTTTGAAATTTTAGTTGGCGAAAGTTGTCAAACTTTTGGGAAAAATCGTTGTTATATAAAGTCTATGACTTTGGAAATGGCTATAAACGAACGGGTCATGCCAAAATATTTAAAAATATCTTATACTTAGGAAAAAATTTGAAAAACTTATATTTTTACAACTCGACAAAAGGATAAAATCATCATTTGGCGAACATTATTTCATAATTAATCGTACTAAAACTCGATAAATAAACTAAAATTTATACTTTTAATCATAATACGAACTAATTTCTAAAAACTCGACAAAAAAGACAAAATAATAATATATTCTTTTAATATCCGACTAAAGGACGAAAATATAATTTTTATGGAAAACTCCTAAGATTTAACATGTATTTACAAAACATTGTTAACACTTAAAATCGATAGAGCCTTATCTAACTAACTCGGGATATTAGGTAAATTGCCGAAGCATGTCTAATTTTGTTAATTTTGTAATTCTTACTTCTCGAATTCTAAATTCTTAAAGTCTTATTCTCGAATTCTAAATTCTTAAATCCTTATTCCTAAATTCTTAGTTCTTAATATCTTATTCTTGAATTCTAAATTCTTATTTCTCAAATTCTTAATTCTTGAATTCATGTGTCTTTAATCCTTATTCTCGAATTCTTATTTCTTTAAGTCTTATTTCTATAATTCTTATTTCGTAAACTCTTATTTCCTAAATTCTTATTTCTTTAATGACATAAATTCATCGAGTCAAACTATTTAACCACCACATAACAAATGATATGAAGTCTTTTACGACATTTATACAAACACTTTTAGAAAATTCTGTTACAAAACACGTATGAATTATTACAATTTCATATAACATATCCCTAAAATAAAACTCTATTATTAGGTTGTGGTTGGGTACCGTTGCACGTCGTTCTATGATTATCTATTTTTAGCTACTTTCATTTCTATTTGAGGTGAGTTCTCGTAGCCCCATTTTCAAACTATTTTCCTTGGGGGTAAATGATACTCAAATCTATTTTCCAACTATTTTACTTCTGTGCTAAAACTAATTCTATGTTTTTGGACAATGCTATGTGCCTTTAATTGCGTATGCGAATGCTACTGTATATGTTCATGCATGCTATTGGGTACATAACTAAGAACTACTTAACCGACTGTGTAGCTCTAGCTGGTAGGCGATAGGTTCGGAGGACTATAAGCGCTTGGACTTCTAATGAATTATTGATTGATTGAAATGTTAGAGTATGATATGATTTCTATGATTACTATTGGAATGCTAATTATACTTTTTGCGCTTCACTTTTGTTATGCATAATTGTCCTACTTAAATGCTGGCACAGCAACTGGGTTTATACTCTAAACCTACGAGCTCACCAACCTAGTGTTGACATTTTCGAGTATCATTTTCAGGTGATCCGTATTTACAAACTGAGGGTACTTGAAATCAAAGTTAGCAAACTTCCAAGATGTTTCTAAAGACAAGTGTTTATTTATTTTATCTAAGATTGTATTTTGTGAAAGTTTGTTAATCAAATTTCTTGTAATAAATTATGGTGTAATATACTATTGATAACACTCCAAATATACATAAATTATCTCTGGTTAATATGTAAATTATCTATATAAATATGTTACATATCGTGTGATTAGATACTTATTTGTGTAATAGTTGTTTCCGAACCAAAGATCACGAAAAGGACTGAAAATGCAAAATATATTCGTTAAATGGACTAACGACCGTTAGAAGAAGGATCTAGATGTAAAAGGAGAAAGTCTTAAATGATAAACGCCAAAGTGTGGCGCACATATTCTAAAAGTACAGCGTACTTTAGATCGTGGAGAGAGAAACTTTAATGCTGAAGAGAAGTACGACGCACTTTCTTACAAAGTGTGGCGCACTTTAGCCTGCAGTTACTGTAAATCATAAAGAGAAGCATTAATCCATGGCTTTTCACTTACACTCCTTGGGCTATAAATAGAGAACAAAATTAGGAGGTTTACACATCAACACACCACAATCTTCTTACACATTTCACACACACAATCTTAGATCAAGTTAGGGAGAAGTTTTTGGGAAATTGTTGAACTTGTTCTTATAGTTCATCATGTTTCCAGGTTTTGTTCATCCAAGGAAGTAAAATTCAAAGCTAGAAGCTACTGTGACAGAGTTGTTTGTTGTTTTTGGAAATTACTTTGGGGTTTTATATAGTTTTCATTAGGAAAACTCTTGTAAAAACTCCATCTTTTGCTTGTGAAATTGGTAAAATCTTGTTAATCTTCTTTAATATTATGTTTATTGAATTTAACATGATTGTTATGTGTGTCTTTGATCTTAATATGGAGTAGTCATATCATGTTTATTTAAGAATTAAGAGGATAATATGGATTAAACTTGGATAACTAATGATCTTTGGTAAATAGTAAATATGAACTTGATGTTTATATTCTTGAATCCTTAATCATCATTTGATCACTCATTTAGCTCGGATATAGTTTGAAAGACTCTGACTTTGTGTTTGATTTTGAGGTGTTTGTATATGACAACTCAATATTAACTTTGTGAGGATTAGTCAATAAAATGATTATCATACCAAGTATATAAGTGTTTAACGCTCAACCTCATGTCTAACGAACTTGGTTGAGCAAGTTTATATCTGTTATTTCCAAACTTGAATCAATCTTAAAGCGTTTTTCATAATAAAGATTAAAGGACGAAAGGATTCTTCATTATGCTAAATAGATAATCTTTTAAGTAAACTACCCGTTTATTCATCCGATTATACTTAAATTCATGAACTCGTTATTATTCCAAGTTTATCCTTCATTGCTCTTGTCTCCTAAATAAACATCTCTTTTATAATCTTGAAATCCGTGTTACCATTTATCTTTAGATTCGTGACAAATCTTAAAGATACCCCTTTGCAAAACTAATAATCTTTTTCATAAACACCAATCCAGTAGAACGACCTGGTATTACCCTAAATCTATGCTATAAACGAAGGTTTATACCTTACCCGTATGTTAGTTGGAAATCGGTTAAATCTAGTATTATAAATATAAAACTTTATTAACACACCAAAAGTTTTTGGCGCCACTGTCGGGGATTGAATTTTTTCTTGTTTAAGTATTTCCTATTTTGCAAACCAAAATTTACTGCCCCGCCGTACAATTTTCTGGCAAACTGACCCTAAAAATCATTTTTACTGCAGAAAGTACGACGCAATTTAACAAGGTACGCCGGGTTTTTAGGAAAAATTCAAAAGTACGCCGTACTTTTTACCAAGCACAACGCACTTTCTGGAAAATTTTGAAAAATGGATATAAATTCGACCCAAAACACCCACCCAATCTTTCTAACATTTAAATTTACTTCTGAGAACATGAGGATTGCCGTCCTTTTAATCTTATTTGCTGGATTTACATGTTTGTACAACTTGTATGTTAAAACGAAAAAATCAAAAAATATTTTCGTATGGTAAGGTTAAATCTTTGCTTGATGTTATTTCTATGTTTATTACCTGTTATTTGCTTATTTGTAAATGCAATAATAGTTACAATAATGGCTATGTTAATCAAATTAATAAAAAACGTACCATGAATGCCTTAAATGATTATGTGATAGTTTTAAATAAAATAAGTTATGAACCAATGATCATTACCTGTTTTAATGACTATTCTAATTACTTAAACACACTTATTTATGATGAAAAACTTATAAATGCAAAAATGAGAAGTTATAGTAAAATTGATCACATGGATAAATATGGAGTAATGACTAGGAAAGAAATAACTTTACATGATTATTATGATAAATTCAATATTAAAAATGATAATTGGATAATTAAAAGCCTGGAAATAAGGAGTTCTATACAATTCGTAACTGAAAAACACAAAAGTACGCCGCACTTTTTATAAAGTACGACGCATTTTGAAAAAACAGGGCAAGTACGCTGCACTTATTCCCAAGTGCGACAGATTACAAAAGCTTCGTGACTCGTTTACTATGCAGAAACCATTCAAATTTTTGACTTGTGAATGCTTACTAATGCTATTTAAGTATGATACATCACTTATGTTTGCTTGTACTAACCAACTAATGTTTATTTTGATGCTTTGTCGTATTAAGATAGAAATGGACCCAAACACGAGCATTGGTCAATTGTGCTTAGAAGAGAACAACCAAGGTTCTGTGGCTGAAGGTATTAAGAATAAGGAGTAGTGGGAAGGACCTGAGTGCCAAGACACATCTAGTAGTGGGCAAGAGAAAGAAGCTAAAGTCTTTACTTTCTATAAGATAGAAGAAGAAGGTGAACATTATTTCACACCATGCTATGTGGGCAGATTACACGCTTACAATGGAGAAATTAACTTAAAGTATGAGAAAAACTTGATCTCAAACGAGTTTGCGGTCAAGTTATGTTTGGAATACGAGGAGAAAAATGGAGAAAAGCTAGTAAAAAGAGAGTTATTGGTTTCTCTAAAAGGGGAATTTTATTTTGTGAAATTCATAGTAAATCCTGAGGAGGATGATGTTGAGCCAAATTTGATACTTAGTAGATTATTCATGAGAATCGCCAAAGGAATTGCAGATTTTGGAAATGAAGTTATTACAATACATCCTGAACTCAATCCATTCTTGGACAACTCTAAAGAAACCGAAAAGTTTGAGGATGACTGGGATCATTTGCTTGACATTGATTTTGGAGACATACCAGAAATCAACGAAGCTGGTCTGCCACCATTCATCTGTAAAATGAGAAAGAGTAAGAGGAATAAGAAAAGAGCACTCGAGAATTTCTAGTTATACTATTCTGATGTAGGACCATCGTTGTCCAATGGAAAACCCTTGACACAAGAAGAAGCTGCCCGGGAGGCACTAACTATTGATATCTGCAAAAGATTTTCCCTACTTGAGGAAGAAAGACCCGTGATTAAGACTATGGAATATAGTGATAAGTACAAGAAGATACTGGATGGAATTGTTATGGATAAGATTAAGCTAGATGGAGAAATTAAGAAAGAAGAAGAATAGGCTATAAAGCAGGTCAAAGGAGAAGCATTACAGGAGAAGGAGGATCTTGGAGAGTTTATTATCCCGATCCGACTAAAAGCAAAAATTAAGCTTAATGCCTTAGCAGACACCGGTTCAGATATAAATGTCATGCTCTACCGAATCTACGCAAAACTAGGTAGAGAGGAGGTTAAAAAGTTAACCAAGGAATTGCCATGCTAAACCATTCAAAGGCAGAACCTATGGGAGTTATGAAGGATGTTTTGTGCCAAGTGGGAGTAACCACTATCATTGCGAAATTTCTCATCCTAGATATGCCTATTGATAGAGACGCACCCATACTTGTTGGTAGAGGATTTTTATATACTTGTGGTAGCATACTAAACACCAGAGATAGGATTACATCCACTTTTGATGAAGTCTGTCATCAGACATTCCGTGCAGCTAAGACCAATCTAAACACTAAAGAGAGTGACTGTGATGATGAGAAAGACTATGGCGTCCAAAGGAACAATTTTGGAGTACCAATGTATGGACCAAAACCTGCTAAATATCTAAATTGTAACGATCCGATAAACCGAGTTCTAGCACTACAGGAAGCAATAAATCCATTCAAAAAAAATTCTGTATGGAAGAAAACTGTAGGTTTTCTTGGATCTTTGCCTGTGCCATTACAACATATGGAATGGAAACTAAATTATAAAGGGAATTTCTGTAAAAAAGAAGAAGGGGATGGACAGTGGCATGCTAAAATTAGATTAACATACCCCTACGGAAACGTGTATGATCAAGGTTTCAAAACCAAGTCAACAACAAGGAAATTGTCAAAGTGTCATAAGTTGAGCGATGTGATGTCACCTAACTGGTTCCCAGAATAAAAAAATCACTATGATTGTAATAAAGGAGCACTTTTCTTACACCATCAAAATTTACCTTTTTATGTTTAAAGTTTATGTTTAAATCAAAGCTATGTAAGCTTTGGTTTTATTATCGGTGAAATTAAGTTTCAATGAAATATTTAGTGAAATTTTATGTTATTATTAAAATTTTACTATTATACAGTAGCTGAGAAAACTTTTTCTTAGAAGTACGCCGCACTTCTTATGAAGTGCGCCGCACTTTTGAGCGGGAAACAAATAAAATAGTATATTTTCCATATTTAAAATTCAACCTAAATTATAAAACTCTAAAATCTGTAATTCATCACAAAAATTCGGACTTTAAGCCTTTAAAACCTTAACAATGCCTAGGGTATGTTTTTTTATTATTTTTCTTTTTCGATTACTTTTAATCTAATTCAATATATTTGCTTAAAATTTGTTAGAATGAATATATAACTAATAATAGTTGTTAAAATACATTTGAAGCAACCATTTGAATTTGTGTTTTTAGTATGATTCAATAACTAAAGTTATGTTAAAGTTATAATTAAGTTTTATGGATTAATTTTGTTATTTAACTTAGGGTTGTTAGAATCTGTTTTTAGAAAAAAAGAAAAAACTCAGTTAAAAAAATTATATAAAGGATAAGCTTTATGTAAGAAAATTTTATAAAAATCCAGAAAGTACGCCGCACTTCTTATGAAGTGCGACGCACTTTGACTCGAAAACAGGGCAGGAAGGTTAAATTACTGTCCTAAACATACCCGTTGACCACCTAATCTTTCTAACACTCATATTTGCTTATTTTGATGATGTTTTGAGTGTAGTCAATTGGAACGCACGATGATGAAGCCGGTTCTTCTTCATCACGTCCAAAAAGAGCCCAAATTACTGAAAATGTGGAAGAAGCTTTGATGGGGCGTGTGCTTCATGAATTCTTGTTATGAGGGAATTGTAATATGACACTTAAGAATAGGTATAACACCAACCTAGTTGGAAACCTATCAAAACAAATTTACTCTTCTTTCATTGTAGATTGGAACATTTTGAACACCCTTGGTTGTGATAATGATATTGAAGATATGTTAGAGGTTAGGGTGAATGAAATGGGAAGCGATGAAGTGTTATTTACATTTGAGGCATGGAAACGTGCTCTTGATATTAATGAGCCGATTTACACAGAATTATATCATGAATTTTATGCAGCTTTTAAGTTTGATGAAGTTGTAGCCAATGATGAATTGATGACGAAGAAAGCAATTGAATTTAGGGTATGTGGTAAAGCTTATGCTATAAGTGTTCTAGATTTTGCTAAGTGCATAGGTTTGTATACCGGTGCTGAAATTCAAGAGTATGGATTTGAAACCTATTTTATTGGAGGTCTTAGAAATGATGATGATTTTAGTGCTGATCAGTATTGGTTAAATATTAGCAGTGAGGAAACAATAACCTTGTCTAGGAGCTCAGCCAAAACAATTAGAAAACATGTGCTTAGAGTTTTGCAGAAAATGATTACATATGGTTTATGTCAAAGAACTATAAGTTATGACAAGGTACAAAAGAATGAGTTATGGTTATTGAGTATGTTTGAGGCCAACCACCAGAATGGATATGCTAATGTTACTTGGTTGATTGCTAAGTGGATGAAGAAAAAGGGAGTTGGAACATAGAGAGAAAGTTTGATCTG
>BQNB010106728.1:0-13214 GCA_026074375.1 Tanacetum coccineum | reverse complement strand
ATACCATAAGGTACACCATCTCTGAGGCGTCAATTAGGGAATCACTTCAATTAGAAGACGCCACAGGAATAACAACGTTGCCAAATGCTGACCTTTTTGAGGGAATGGGGAAAATAGGGTATCCTACTGATGGAACCTTTACTTTTTGGAAAAGTTTCTTCACACCCCAATGGTGATACTTAGTCCACCATCTTCTATACTGTATAAGCTCTAAAAGTGGTGGATGGGATCAATTTGGTAGCAATATTGCTACTACTTTGATCTGTCTATCCACTGGTAGAGTTTATAATTTTTCGAAACTTATTTTTGATGGTATGGTGGCAAATTTGAAGAGCAAGACAAAGTTTTTGATGTATCCCCATTTTCTGTAAATGATTTTGAATATTCAAACAGAAAACGAACACCTTTATCTAGTTGTGAGCCTGACCAAAAAGATCTTTAGGAATATGAAAAGGGGTTTTCAAGGGGCACCAAGACCTTTATTACCTTCTATGTTACTTGTTGCTACTAACCCACCTGCAGGACAAGAACATGCTGCTGTGGCTCAATCCCAACCATCATCATCAACACCTCAAGTACAATCACCACTATCTATTCCAACACCTACACCACCACCTATCACTATACCTACACCACCACCTATTCCAACACCTACACCACCACCTATCACTACACCTACACCACCACATATCCCTACACCTACACCACCACCTCTCCCTACACCTACACCACCACCTATTCCTTCACCTACACCACCACCTGACACTGACCCTACAACACTTGAGCACATCTATGAGGAGCAATCTCCTGTCCAATATCACTTCTTACCCCCCACATGAACAGGCCCAAGGACAAATGGCTATGGATGACTTACTTCAAGCAGTTCCTAAGTTGATATCAAGAATTGGCACCAGAAAATGGATCTCTAACAACCAAGCTACCATGTCGGAAAATGCATTGTGAAGGTTATTCCAGAAATTGAAGAAGTTGGAAGTTTTTTGAAAAGGAAGAAATAGGTTTTAACAGATCAGAAGAAGAAAGAATTGATGCTCAAGAGGAAAAGTCAAGATGATCTCTATGACTTCAGTACAAGGATGGTTACTCCTTCTTCAACAAAAGTAAATGACTTCAGGAGGAACAATGAAGACATAATCCAAATACTCTTGAAGCAGCCAGAAACACTCCCAAGGTGCCTCTTCAAAGCCGAAGGTCTATTGACAAGGGAAGGAGATATAAAGAAGAAAAAAGACTAAAGGAAAAGAAGGGTAGTCTCAAGTTTGATTATTTCAGAAGAAGTTGATATTGGTGCTGAACAAATTAAATACTGCTTAGGAGTTAGATAACTAGGTAGTATGAAAAAATTCTAAACTAGTACTGGCAGTGAACCAATTATTACTCTAGTTGGTGATAAAAAGTCTAACTTCAATCTCCGTGATAATGGGCCAAAGAGGCAAGTAAAAGCTTACCTATGATCATTGAAGAAACCCTAAGAAGTCAAAGGAAATAAGTTTTACAAGAGGAAGCTAGCCTTGCTGAAGCAATTAGGTTGGATACTTTGCAAAAAGAAGAGGTGGCTAAACAAGTACATTTGGATTCTCTCTTAGCTCAAAGAATTGCAGAAGAAGAAGAGTTGAATGAGCAACAGAAGAAAAGAAAAGCTCAAGTCATTTGAAGCTCAGCATTACACAAAATGAAGATGAGATTTAATTTAGAGCCAAAGTTTGAAGCTCAATGCAGAGTTTTCAAAAAGCATGCAGGAATGAATACAAGAGATAGATTTGCAAAGAAAAATGATGATCTTGTCAATCAAAGGAAGAATAGTTTTGCAGCAGAAAGAACTAGAAGCTAAAGAAACAGCCTATGACCAATTCGCAGCTGAAGACTTTATATGATTGAAAATACATGAAGAATCAATGGACATAGGACAGATATCTACAAGCTTAAGAAATATGATTTTTAAGAAGTACACGAAGAATTTGATAAGCTTGTGAAACAGGTTGATTCCTTTGCACCAATAAAATTTTGAAGCCACTAAAGTAGTTTGAAAGATTGGTGAAAGCTTCAACAAAGACTTCCAAAAAGCTTGAAAGATGATGAAGATGTTTGAAGCAAAGGATGATGAGCCACCGAAGAAGTCTGAAAAAGGAAGAAAATAGATGGCAAGGAAAGGTTTGCATATATGTTGATAAGGACGACTCCTGAAGGTTCAGAGAAGATATGAACAAGATAAACTGACACAGGTACTGAAAATTACCCATTAATCCTGTTCCTGTAGCTATAAAACACCTATATAGCTCCTATAAGACTTCAAGCAAGGAGAAAAAGGAGCGTACCAAAAGTTAGGGAAGATAGAACTGATAAAGTGTACATTAATTTGGTGCTATTTAAAGGTTATATCTAAAGAAGATACTTACTGAGTTATATAGGGATTGTAATGCATATATAGGAATGATGGACCTAGAGGATAAGCTAGAGAAGATATTTAGAAATAAGTGAAGACTATGATTTTGAAGAACCTCTTAGGTACAGATCCCAATATGGAGTGAGTTAATCAGCAAGGATCATAAGTTGTAGATATTATGATACTTGTAGAGTCACCACTGTTTGAACAAGAGTTAATGATATTTATATGTTTACTGAAAGAAAAAATTCCTTTATTCTGCAAGAGGTATTTCAAACTATGCTGAAAATGAGAAGCTTTTGGATGGAAAGAGGAAATGAGGATTGCTATAAACTGTTGAAAATGATGGTAAAGCAAGCTGGTATTATGAAAGTATAATGTTTGTAAAGTAAATTCTAATGATGGAGATAAGAATGATAACACTTGGTGGAGGTGCTATGCACTAACCACAACACAAATGTTTATCAGTTCACATTTCTACATTTATAGAAAGGACAGCAAGTCCGGGCAAACTGCTCTTGGGTAAAGACTTCTCAAAATCCATTTCTATGTTTGACTAACGTTGCAAAAAGTTGTATGGATTCAACTCACCAATATCTGTTTAATTGGAAGAGTTTGGTATCCCACAATTTTATTGGCTTGTGGTAAAGGCCTGTGGAAAAACCATAACTAGTCCATAAGATTATTGGCTTATGAAAAAGACCAAATTGCAAATCCATATTAGATGGTTGACACCTTAAACCAAAAAGTGGATGGTATAATTCAACACACCAAGTTTTATGTACAAAGATAGACAGGTTATCAATCCACCATGAATTTTACCTTTTTTCTAGGTGTCAAAGGATTGACTAGCCCTGAGCAAACGGGCTTACAAGTAAAGTCATAATCAATCCGTTTAAATGGCTGTAATGGTTTTGCCAAAAACCATATGGTATTCAACTCACCAATGTTTTCATGTACTGAAGTTGAAATGTTTTTAGTCAACCATAGGCATACACTTTTCTAGGCCAAAGGAACTGACTACTCCAGAGTGAATCTAACTGGTAAAGATACATCAAACCTTTAAAATATTCAAATGATTCCCACTCACAGGAGTTAACACACCTTAGAAGGAATAGAATATACTGAAACTTTATGATGATGTACATAATTGTCAATGTTGCTGAAATGATGATGCTGAAGAGCTTGAAGAATAAGTATGCTGCAAAGATAAAAAGAGAAGTACTTGAATTGTAGCAGATCAAGAACAACTTGAAGAATTCATATATAGCACATCCAACGAAAGTTTAAAGTGTTTAACTAAAGATCAGAGAGTTTGAAGAACTTGAAGTTCACAAGTGAAGATCAAGTTTAGGTGGAGGAATTATTGGGAAAATATGATTGAAACAGACTTAATACAGGTAGTAATAACAGTGTAATTCTGGTAGTAATATTAGTTCTGTTAGTATTGAGTTAATACTGGCATACTAATAAAGTTCTGGCTGTAACTTAAGTTAATATGACAGAAAAAAAACAAAATAGAAAAAGGAAAAAAAAAAAAAAAAAAAAAAACAAAAAAAAATATGTAGCAAACTGAGAGTTATAACTAGTCATACTTAGTTCCTTTAATAGATATAAGTCTTATATGTAACAAATAGTATATTACTTAGAGAATCCTTAAATATCTTAGGAAAAGGGATATGATTATCCTTTGACCGTTTGTAAAGCCCATTAGGGTTTCATGTGTGTATAAAGACGAACGCAAATATGCACAATGATAAGAAATAACGATTTTTGAGAAATATCAATAGTAATCATACAGCTTAATAGCAATTTAGAATTATTTGTTTCTACTTCTTTATTCTGAGTTAAGATTCCGCATTAACACTTGATATTCATAGTCAGTATCTCTCATATAGTTGATTTGGATTTATCCAAGTTATCTATCGTCTTACAAAGGCTAGTCAGATCCTAAACCAAGGACCTACAAAGCACGATAATGGTTTGTGGAATATGTTCAATTTTTCCTAATTCTAACCTTAGATGGTTAAAGGGTTCTCATTTAGTGAAGAAGAAATATTATGCTTATATATGGTAAAGTAAGATAGAGTTTTGATGAGAAGATAGTTTCGTTTTGGGTTGTGCTTTTTGATTGTTTAATCCATGCAAAGTTCCCTATGTTGTGCATTTTGCGTATGTTTGGCTTTGCAGGAAACAACGATTTAACCAATTGCAATTGCAAGGTAAATTTACTTTGAGTTATTTCGATGAAACATTCAAGTTGGTCAATCTACTTCAATGTGTATTTATGCTTATGTTTGCCCAATATTGGGAACACAAATTGGGGACAAGTAACACAATATGACATCATCTACATAAGTGTGAATATGAATCCCGGTGCATATACATATCTACTTGGAAGGGATTCTTATATCATATCAATCGAGTGTGATTGAGTATGTAGGTTTAAGATAATATCTCTTGTTATATTGATATAATCTTAAAGCTAGACAAATAATTAATCCAATTTCTTGTCCATACTCGAAAACTTGTCAATTAGATTCAATAATAACATCAATCATATGTCTGAATAAAATTGAAAAAATTTATATATGCAATTTATATTCAAAATCTTTCTGTCCACACGAACATTTCTTCTAAATGAAACCAAATAAAGATTTTCATAAGGTGGTCCACTATCCTAAGTAAAGTTGTAAGTGTGAGGTTGAAGAATGAATGGCAAGATAATTTCTACTTCATAGATTGTCATATATTTTGCGTGTGGCGAAAAAACTATTTGTTATTAACGCAAAGTAGCATATTTTTTGACATTTATTAGTATATAATATTTTCTAACCATTTTAATACAATACACATCTTTTGTAAAACACTATATGTTTATAAAAAGAATATAATTATGTGTGTATGTTAGAACAAATGCAAGCACAAGCAAAGTTAAAAAATATATTTTCTTTTACTTAATTACCAATGTATTAATACAATCTTTTATTTTGTTTAACCAACCCGAGTTTTTCCCACCCCCCCCCCCCAAAAAACCAAAACGCAAGATGATGAAAATATTTAAGACATTGTAGTGAAGTAAGATAATTGTTTGGAAATATTTTCATGATGGTTTTCACATATGATCTTAGGACATTATTTTTCCCACAATCGCACTTTGACAAACTATAAACTCTCATCCTAATGGGTTACAACACTCAAATGATCTACCAAGATGTTAAGAAACACTTTTAATATAGTGATCATGCTTATATGCAATAGCACAAACAATTTTGCAACTTAACGCAAGAAATCTAGCGTAATTCCTATTAGGCATAATCCGAAAACTAGTAACATACAAATAGCATACATGGCACATGTGTTTAGATATATAATTAGCTCAATTACAAAAGTAAATGATACATATTATATTATCTATTAACCAATTTGAAACAAGTATCACACATAAACATCAGCTTCACATAAGAATAATCTCCGTTGTTTGTGTAATAGATATAACGATGGTATACTTATCTTGAGTTTGATTAAAATAAAAAAAGTTCCTCCCCATTTTAAAAATAAATTACAGACGAATATTTTGTGAAGGACAAATACACTATTTTTCAAAGATATATCAATTAGAAAATGTCCGACACAAAAGGAGAACTGTAAAATACGAGTTTTACGTTAAAAACGAAACACAAGTGTTTGACGATTAATTATATTTTGCATTTCTGACTTATTTAAGTTTAGAATGAAGACTTGGAAGTATTTTTAAATGAAAGTAGACTCAATTATCTTCGAAATGGCGGGTGGCACGCTTCTCTACGAACTTAAACGTTAATTTTATATATTATTTGGAAGTTTGCCAAAATATACTGAAACATCAACGGCCCCCATAAAGGTGACGACCCCCAGATATATTTGGGGGGCACCCTAACATTTATTGGACCTGCCACCAAGAGACGCCAAAAACACTTATTAGTATATGTATTATTTGGTGACTTTAATGTAGGACGTATGACTTCCAGAAATTGTTTTCCGCACATGAAATACGTGTTTTAGACATTATTTTCTACTCTTACTGGACTTATACCGAACATAATTATACCACTATTCCAAGTTCTGTTGAGAAAAATTTCCTCAAGCTAATATATGAAGTATATAAAATAACAAAACAAGTACGAATCAAACAACAAAACCCTTTTTATATTTATTTTAATCCCCCTTCATGGTTAATTTGATAATAGAATTCGTAATCTATTTTGAAAAAACTATTTTAAAAACAAGAGCGTGCGTGCTCTATACCAAATTGTGGAAACTGTAGAGGGGGTCAATACGATTCCTTCAAAAGATTTAAGATCTAAAGATTATACACTCTCTGCGGCGGTCCCATAAATATATAGGGGCTGCCTAATACATCAAGGGGCCGCATGATTTAAAGGGGCCGCCTCCATAAGAGGTTTTCAAACTAGATCTTTTGTATCAAATCACTAATCAAGTTTGACGCAATATGAGAAGATGACGATAAAAGTTTTACAATTACTACTACATATTCTACCAATATATCCACACTCACAGTGTTTACTACAAAGAGCTACACAACCATGACTAACACAACATACACAACAATTCACACAATCATAAGCACAATGCAAATGTAAAAGTAAAGTGATAAATGTAAAGACATAAGTAAAGAGAAAGGTAAAAGAAAATGCAAACCGACACGATGATTTATAGTGGTTCGGTCACGAAGCTCCTCTTCGCCCTACTTGACTCCTCGAGTATCCAACTCGAGAGTTTACGTCCTAATTCAACCAGCTCCCTGATATGTTGAGATATCACATATATTTATTATATCCAAATTGGGCCCTTAAATGATCAAAATGTGCAAAAATAAATACTTGTATTTGTGTATTTTTAGGTTGTTTGTGAATATGTATGGTACGGAAATGCAAAAATCAAAAGAAAACTGTCCATAGCCGGACAAACATTTGACACGGATGGAAAAGAGTGAAAAAGACAGAAAATTGATATCAATGGTCAACTAAGTCCTACCCATGTCAACATTGTCCAACCACAAAAATATAAAATCCTCAAATCCCCAAATGCCCTAAATGTATAAACCTAATTTCACCAAAAGTCCAAAGCTCCTAACACCGTTATCTCTTTATATTTATTAAAGATAACGGTAGTTTATCCCTTATAGAATTCCTTAAAACCTTATAACCAAGACCAAACCTCATCACCCGGCCCAATTCCATATTTATAAATCCCGGGCCCAAAGTCAAATCCCCAAACACCTAGGTCAAACAAAGGTATAAAAAGAAACAAAAAGGCGCGGGAATTCGTTTTTACTGTTCATCTCCCTCTTTGTTTTTACCTCCCTCAAAATCAAAGGGGTAATAAAAATTGAAAGATGTTGCTCTTAATGATTCGAGTACCAAAGGTACGATGTGGCAGAGTAGATGTCACCAAATCCTCTCATTGCCAAGACACCAAAAGGGACGACACGCGGATATATGAAAGAAACACACAAGGACAAGGATTTTTACACTAAATCCTAGCCAAAAGAAGCACAAAGGGTCTGACACACGGAATGCCACGCTGGCAATCCGTGTGCTCATCAAATGATCCAACGGTGATAATTGAGGATCCATGATCTAGCAAAGTTGAATGTTCATATTAAAAGGAGCGTGTAACATACTCAGGCTAGAAGCTGGTCCTTCTCATGACTACTATAAATACAAGCTAACTCCTCACACACAAGCTATGTAACTTTTCATTTCAATGTAATTTCTTATTAAGCTCTTGTATTTTCAATTTCAAGTTTTGTAATCTGTTTTAAATCAATGAAATAGTAGTTTACCTTATTAAATCTGTTTTTGGCTTGTTTTATTCTTAATTTCTAAGAGTTCTCACCCTTTTTCTAAAAGCCTCACATACTGTTTACATTAAGATCTAATAAGCCATCTCAGCTCCTAAGTCTCTAAGCTTAGATTGAGCTCAAGTAATCAATAATTAACTTAAACAATCAAAATCAGCTTAAATACAAATGCTTAATAAGGATTTGGTTGCGTGATGATAAGCCTAACTCTGGAAGACTTATTTGACTTTACTAGCTTATCCTAGTGATAACTAAGCTGTGTTGACAGCTCTTTGAGCCAATTAAGCTTGTTTACTAAGGCATTTCCAAAGTATCTCATTATAACATTTCTGTCCTTAATGTCATAGTTTAAAATCTGCTTAATCTGCATATTTACTTGCTTAATTGTGGCATATATTGCTTATAGTCTATTAGTTAAGTTTGATTATCAGTTTTAGCTTCAATAGTCTATATCAATAATTTTCATAGTTATGCTTCTTCAATCATAAAAATCTAAAAAAATTAGCATATGCATATTAAATGTTAGTTCTACTTATTCAGTTGCTAAAATCTGCTCATTAGATTGTTAATAAGCTCATCAACATCTGGTATTTGATACTTGTTCACTAGATCTCTATTTCATAAGCTCAAATGAATTTTGATAAAAATAAAGGGGTGTTTGGCATAGCAGTACTAACCACAAGTTAGTACTGCTAGTGGCCATTTGGTTTTTAATATCAGTTTTAAACTCTGAATTAAGGTTGTTTGAGTAAGTTTTATCAGATAGTAATAATCTAGTCTAGTTCTCAAATTTAGAGTAGATAAAATTCTACAAACTGTTCATTGTTATCATTTGCAATAAACTTTTATCATTCTAGTCATTGTCACAGCCTTAATAACTACTTTATTTTTTTGAGTTTTATAATTGTTTAATTTAGTTTCAATAGGTCTGTCATTTAAGGTTTTTAATTTTGGGTTCAAATTGTGTCCACTGCACTCATCATAAGCTACAAACAGCTCTTTTCAACACAAATTTTTAGAGGTAAAAGTTAATCTAGTCTGAATTTGGCATACAAGTAAGATTTAGGGTATAGTTAAACTATTTCAATTAGTTTTCAAAAATAATTCATTAACATATCTGTTTTTATTTAGCCTTTAAAATAAGCTTTTTATCCATTTCAAATTCAAAAACCAAAAGTAACTAATTGTTTCTTAGTGTAAAAGCTGTTTTCACAGCCTTTTCATTAAGCTCCCTGAATTTCAAAATGGTTTTAAAAAGTTTGTTTTGTTAAGAGTAGTATTTTAGTGTACTTTTAGGGTAATAACCAAAAGTCCATAAGGTATGTCTGTTTGTTTAACAGTTTACACACATAATGCTTACTCCTTTATTTACTAACTCTTATTGTTAAGGCTTATTTAGGTTAAAGTTTAAGCTTATTAGTTTAGTATAATCCATTTTAGCTTATTTGGTTTTGTCATTATGCTTATTTTGAGCTTATTAGGCTTCTATGTAAAATTTTAATGTTTTTAGTTTTTTAGCTTTTCTGTTATTCTAGCTTATCAATTTGTATCTATTTAGTATTTATATGTGCTTATTAAATATAGCTTTTCTTTTGTTTTAGCTTATTTAACTTTTCCCTTAGCTTATTTGTTCTTAAAAAGCCCAAACAGTTTGCATTTTATAGGTTTAGTATGGATTGCTTTTCTGTCATTTTTCCTAAGCTTAGTGTCGTGCTTATTTGTGGTTTTAATTAAAAAAGTATCTTTGTAAAAAGTGACTTATTTCACCTTTTTAAAGCCTCACAACACACACACTCAACCAACGTGCCCTGGGGTCTTTTTCGGTTTAAGAATGCAATATTAATGTTTTATATACAATTTAGTTCTTTTAGCGTATTAAGAGTTTTCAGCTTATTTCTCTGCTTATTTGATAAGCTATGATACCGAGCTTATTTTTTTTAGATTCCTCATTGTTTTTTTTCAGAATTTTTATAAATAGTTTAGTATTTTTAATCATTTAATTTCATTGAAATTGTTTTTAATTCATAAAAAATTATAAAAAGTTAAAAAAAAATTTAATTCTTTTTTAGAAAATTTTCTTTTATCATATAGTACCTAGGAAAATTATTTTTTCTTCCTTAGGGTTTAAATTGCAAAATTTCATTTTTTAAAGAACGGGATTCATTCCCGTTCACGTTTTTAGTGTTTTCAAGCTCAAATCTCCTTCGTTTTAGTCTAGTTTTCTTTGTTTTAGCTTTTTAGTCAATTAAGTTTTATAAAAACCAAAAAGATCATTTTAGGCTTAATTTTAATAATTTATGGTTTTTACGTCTCGTTTTGCGTTTTTAGCTAAAATTTGTCTTCCCTTAAGTATTTTTAAGTTTTTGCCTTAATTTTCTCATAATTTTAGAAAACCAATATCAATCTAATTCCATTCAAGCATCGATTCTCAAAACGACTCTCGGCTTTTAATTGCTTTCCTCATCGGGGATAACGACCCGGGAATCATACTCCCTGATTACTATAATTGAGATCTTTTGATTCCTACCCTCTTATCTTTATATATTATATATTATAAGTATATCTTATTTTTATATTTATATATTATATATTATTAAAAGGTGTAGATCAGAAGCAGATCAAGTTTTTGGCGCCGATGCCGGGGAGGATTGTATCCGATTGTTGAAGCCGTTTGAAAATTTGTGTTTGAAGATCCTTCCAAGTAAAGTTATTTTGTTTATTTTCATAAAAAAATACAAAAAGATTTTTCTTTTCTTTTATTAGTATATATAATATAAAAAAAACAAAAATATAAAAACATTTTCCATAAAAAAAAATTCACCAAGTTGGTAAAAGAACACCAACAAATAATACTTTCAATTGAAATATTATCCATTAATAAGTTTTCGAACCGAAGAATCAAAAACTTACATTTTGTGTCTCTTGCGACGTATGACTCACCTTTTTAAGTTAAACAAACTCTTTCGTGCGTTTTTCTTTTGAAGAGTTACCGAGAAGCAAGTTGATTATTAGGTTTAAGTGTCTTATCTCATTGTCCGTATTTAAAATATATTGTTAATACATTGTTGAAAAAAAACCAAAAAAAATAAAAAAATAAAAAAATTAGTATAAATTTTCTTTTTACATTTTAGTGCATGCGCACTCGTTCTCAATCTCGTAATTCTAACCATCAACAACAACAAGTCAATCCGACTTTTGTTGAACCATTCAATCTTGTTGAACCTACTCCCGTAGTTACAATGGATGATAATCGTACTATGGTTCAATTGCTTGAAGCACCCACCGTGGGTTACGAGGATGCCATCGTTATGCCCGAAATCACCGCAGACAACTTTGAGCTTAAGCACGGTTTGCTTACCCTCGTCCAAAACAAACAATTCTTCGGACATGACAAGGAAGACCCTCATGCTCACATCCGTTATTTCAACAAGATCACTTCTACGATGAAGTTCTCGAACGTCCCGAGTGCGTTAGTAAAGCTTATGCTTTTCCCTTTTTCTCTCGAGGGTGTAGCCCGGATTTGGCTAGAAAAAGAACCCCCTCGATCGATTCTAACATGGGATGATCTTGTTTCGAAATTCATCAACAAATTTTTCCCTCCTTCCAAAACAACAAATCTTCGAAATGAAATCACGAGATTTCAACAAAGATTTGATGAAACTTTCTACGAGGCATGGGACTGATTCAATGATCTTCTTCGAGCATGCCCACATCATGGATTTTCGGAGTTATATCAACTCGATACTTTCTATAATGCTTTGAACTCTAATGATCAAGATTCGTTGAATTCCGCCGCAGGTGGTAACTTTTTGGATAAAATGCCTCGTGATTGCTTAAGAATCATTGAAAGCAAATCTAAAGTTCGTAATTCACGTAACAAACCGGTTGTTGCAAATGTGAGTTCGAGCTCTTCTACCCCTGGTATTTCTCCCGATATTGCTGAACTTAAAGATATTGTGAAAGCTTTACTTCTCGAAAAGAAAATTCAAAATCAAGCTCTTACTCCCGTCAAAGCGGTCGAGGAAAGTTGTGTTACTTGTGGTGGTACTCATTCTTACCAAAATTATCCCGCCACCGATGGCAACGTTTATCGTGACAATATTCAAGAATTTTTTACTCAAGCAGCCGCAGCTAATTTCAATCAAGGAAATACCGGTTACCGAGCCCCGATTGCTAATCAAATTCGACCTCCCGGTTTTCCTCCCGTTCAACAAAACCAAGGAAATAACCAAAACAGTTACAACCAAAACTGGGGGAATGATTACAACCATAGACCAATCCACCAACCCCCAGTAAATCAAGGAAAAATTTATCGACCCCAGGTTAATCAACCTCTAGCTTACCAAGCTCTGGCTCCTCAAACACAAGGTGTGTCAAAAACTGATTTTGAGAGCTATGTCAAAGCTAATGATGCAGTGATGCAAAACATGCAAAGCTAAATGTCCAATATAACAGACTTGCTCACCAAATTCGCAAATTCTAATGCCGCTTCTACTTCGGGCTCGGGTTCTCTTCCAAGCAACACCGTTGCTAACTCGAAGGGTGAATTGAAAGCAATCACCACCCGAAGTGGTGCCTCTTATGATGGATCTCAAGTTCCACCACCAGCTTCTTATCCTCCTAAAGTAGTGGAACGTAAACCTGAGGTGACAAAGGACACGGTGCTTCCTACTAATAATGGAAGTACCAAAGACGTCCAACCTCCGGTTGTCCAAGTTCAATTCCAAGTACCAAATTCTAAACCCGTTGTTGACCCTGTTAGTGCTCTGATGCCTAACCCAAAACCATAAATTGCATATCCTTCAAGACGTAATGATGAAAAGCGTCGTGAAAAAGCTAACGACCAAGTTGAGAAATTCTACAAAATATTTCAAGATATGAGTTTCGAAATTAGTTTAGCAGATGCTTTGATTCTTATGCCAAAATTTGCCTCAACTCTTAAAGCCT
>BQNB010106727.1:0-23327 GCA_026074375.1 Tanacetum coccineum | reverse complement strand
AAAACAATTAAATTAAACACACAAATATACAAGCAAACAATTAAACTAACAAATATACAAAATATACAAGAATATACACTAATCTAATTAATACTACTCCTAAGGGTTAGATCTAATCTAATGTTAAAAACCAAAACACAAAATAAAAATCAAGGTTAATTTTCACTCCTCGGCAGCGGCGTCAAAAACTTGATCGTGTCGTTGTGTGGTGTTTATTTATGATAGTTCAAGTTTTAAATTTATATTTTGCCGTCTTAACAAAAAATAACACTTTAACGGGCAGTGTACCCGGTCGGTGGTAGATTCGTGGTAAGTAGGGTGTCGAATACTTGAAGCGAGGTTAAATCTATCAATTTATTTATATTTTGGTTTATCTAAACTAAGTTAATTCTAATCTAAGTCAAACCTATGCTAAACCTATGTTAGTTCTAATCCTAATTCTAACATGTAAAAGGGAGGTTTTAGCCTGAGAGACTGGCACGGGTTTGGTCGGTGACTACAATCAATTCAAGGCACTTTAACCCACAAAAGCAAATAAACAGAAGATCAAAGAGCGATCAAACCTTATGATAGAAAATTGTATTAACCATTATTAATCCGATTAGAAGGTTGGTTTGTTTATTAAGTGCAATGATTTCTTCTCTCGAGGTGGCATATCATTCTTAAGACTTAGGCGGGACTTCTTCCTAAGACCTAGACACATTAATTCTGTCACAATTAAAGTATCCGCATAAAGCATCCTTATTTGCTGATTATAATCTATCTTAGGGATTAAAGCAATGATGATCTTGTTAAACCCTAGCTCATTGAGACTTTAACTATCCAATGGAATCAATACGTTATTTGTTGAATTAACTAGGTTCACCTTCTAGTCAACACGTTCAATAAACCATTGCCAGTTTCTGTTAACTAGTTAAGCCAGAAGTGTATCCTTAGCACGGTTTTAGAAGGACAATACTTATGATCCTATTTTTTCAGATGTATAAATCACTATATGGAGAGCTATCCCGATATCTAGATTACTTGGTCCGCATCACTAGATCCAGTTGAATGATAGGTCACATACAAAAGCACGTAAACAAGTATAAATTGATAAACATAAACAAGCATTCAACGATAAATCAAGAAATCGAGATAAACAAAACCAAACATTCAAATCTTCATAATAATGGCTAATACCCAAAGGTATTAGCCTTCAAACGTCATAATAAATACAAGAGCAATTATTTAGCCAAGGTAAACTAACCGAATTAACGAATGATACCAAAAACTGAATGATTACTTAAGTATATGGAATTACATGTTGTCTCCTATGTAATTGATAACGTTGCTCGACCTCTTCTGCTCTTTTTTCTCCTCTGAAAATTGACTTTTATGGTTTAGGTATCGAGAATACGATTTAGCACACTTAAAACTTGTTTTTGAGTTTTGTATTTATAGGGTTCTGGAAGTCGGTTCGATATGGCGTATCCAATGGGTTGGATACGACGTATTGGGGGTTACTTGGAGTAGGGACCGCGTTTGATATCTTCCAGAATATTCACATACTATATTTCTAATACGGCGTATTGGTCTTCTGGATACGGCATATTGATCTTATTTCCTTTATGGTCTTTGGTGAGTGCATGCACGTATACGCCGTATCTTCCTTGATGGATACGGTGTATTGGTAGTCAGAATAGTAATCTTTAAAATATCTTCATTTAAGCTCTAAAATGCACGCCTTTTGCTAACTTTCACCAAGTACTCCATAATTATTGCAATTCTTAATTATAACGATTAAGTAACAATTCTTTGCAATAATTATACAAAATGAGTTAATAACATGGGATAAATGATGCTATAAAATAGACTTTATTTGATGTCATCAATAAACTTATAGGTAAGCAAATGGTTTAGTTTTCGCGGCATGAATTATGTCATAACACAACCTATTCATCTTATTTGATTATGTGTATGAGAAGAAATCATGTTTGTTATGTCTCCTATGTAGCTTATTATGGAGTACTTAAAAAAAAGTCAAGACACAATTATGGTTCGTTAATGTAATTATTGTATGTTGAGGTCATTTTGTATCAATTTTTTAACAAAATTTTGTATTGCAGATGTTATTAGGATAGGTTATGTAACAAAGCTTGTGCAAGAAAAAATGGCTTATGATATGGCATGTACTTAAAATTGTGTAGTGTTTCCTATTAAGTTGCACTATTGTTGTGTTTAATGTTTATATTTTATCATATTTTCATATTTTATCATAGTTTTATACATGTATCTATACCAACTAACATAGGACATGTTGGTTCTTGCATTTCCAGATAGGAGTCATTTATTATATTGTGTGTTTGGTTTGTAGATAAAGAGACAATCTCATGTCTAACTATTTGAGCAAATTTCTCATATGAAGCAAATTTTGTAATCATTTGTTTATAAAGAAGTTACGTTCTGAATATATGAAAGACAAAATAGTTATAATATGATTTCTTTGAGGGGTTCAATACATGATACTAAGTATCCTAAATTTATATCAAGTGGTTCAAGACAACCTTTATGATTCGATTATGTTAATATTTATGCAAATTATACGAGAGTATTTGTAATGTTTTATGCAGTTGATCTTTAAAATAACAACCGAAACCAATTATCCTAATCGTTTGCAACTGTCATCCCTGTGCGGTGAAAGGTATTTCGGATTTTTTTACATATTAAAGTTTGTTGAAATATTGAACTCTCTTTGTGTCGTTCATGTCGAGACCGGCTGATCCATTAGTAAGTCCCTCTAGAATCGGATAGATGTTTTCAACATTATAAATCATACATAGACTTTTAACACTAAAGTAAAGGTCTTTTTGCATATTGAAGCCATAAGGCCTTTTTAGACCTTAGCCAAACAATGTCATAGTTAATGAGCTGTGAGTTGTAGACTTTATGTGCGTAACTTGATATTGTTGCTTGATTATGTGAGTTGATTCATAGGCAAGTACTTTTGTTTTCTGATTCTTATTACCAGCCCTTAATTCTATATCTTCTACTACTTTATAAAGCATTTAGCCCATTTTAATTTTAGAAGTCTTAAAATCTTAAGTAAAAACATTTTTCTTTGGGAAATCTAATACAAGCCATTAGTCAACCTTATTTTAAATGCTTACATTTTTACAAGCCAATATGTAACATCACCTTAAATGTATACGTTTTTCATAATAATCAACCCATTTAAAAGATCACTAAAACTTTGTAACTGCCCATTTGGTAAAACATATATAAACTCACACAAAACATTTCTTTAATAGGAAAGTAACAAAGTAACATTTCTTAAAAAAAATTATGACAAAAAATTAGTCAATGTTGTAACATCTTGGAGAACAATAAAATGTAACATCTTGAAAAATAAATAACTATCAATTCTAAAATGTAATATTCACCAAACTGTAACGGCTAAATGCAATAATGCTAGAGAATGAAAATGCTAAAAATCAGAAACCGTAAAACTCTCTATAAAAGCATGGCATATAAACTAGCGAGTTTGAACATTTGAATTTTATGATTATTAGGACGCTTATTTTACATCTCTACTATCTATAAAGCATTTAGGACATTTACCTTGCACACTTAAATGAAAGTTTTTACATTAGAGGAAAATAAATATCTTTAATTATGTGTTATAACATCTTTAACGTTTTTGTACAGCCCATTTATGATGTAAGAATGTAACAGCCGAGCCCACTTCAAACAAAAATTAAAGGCCCGTTTGGTTTGTAAAAGAGTTTGGAATTAAATTTGGATTCGGTTTAGAATGAAAGAAAATGAAATACAATAAACAATATTTTTAAATAAAAATTGTTATTTTATTAAATAATAGGGACCACTATGTTATTTATTTATATACTCATTGTGAGATGTTATAGTTATGTGAGACCCAATGTGGGTATGAATCTTCAATTCCCACCCCTCTTACCCGGATTCAATATTTTGATACTGGCCCACATTTAATTCCTACACTGATTGTATCAAACAAATAAAATAAGGAGTCACACCTTTCCTTAAATCTAAATGATACAAACCAAACGGGCCCTAAATGTATAACATCCTTTATATTAATATATAAACCTCATCTCTCACCTCTCACCTCTCATTGCTTCCAACACACACAAAGGTATTTAAACTGACACCACCATTACTGTAAGGCTTATGATATATGTACCCCCCCTAAAATACAATTTGTACCCCCCGGATTTTTTGCGGTTTTTTTTGTATTTTTATAATTTTGTATATGTTATAAAACTGTGACACGGAAAAAACGGAATGAAAAATATAAAGTTTAACAGGTCAAAAGTATGAAACTGTCAAAAATTACGGAACAGAAACTGATAAAAAACTGCGTTGCACTGTAAAAAAAGGGTACAAAAGGAATCTTTTGTACCTTTTGACACTATGCAGTGGGCCAGGGGGTACCAATAGGGGTACCCTTACTGTAAACCACATCACTGTAAACCGTCATTAACCAGCGCCACCAATTGCCGTCACGATAACCACCACCATACCGTCATCTGCCAAAATAGCCACCATATCTCCGTGGTTTTGGTTGTTTTGGTGGGTTGGGTGGCTTCGGTTGTTAGGTTTGCTTGTTGGTGTGAGTGGGTTGTTGCCTTGTGGTGGTCATGGTAAACAAATATATATGATTCTCGAGGTGCTCTATCTCTCTTTTCCCACTTCCAATTCTATAAAATGTAAGAGATATTTGTTTGTGGATTACGTTTTTTTCTTCCCTTAGTTTTTTATGTCTTAAAGTGGTTGGTGTGTGTTTCTTCATCCATCTAACACATAAAATGTTGCACGGCTTGATGTTTCGTACTCATATTCATCCGGATTTAACAGGTTAGAATTTAAGAGGGACAACACGTTTGGTTAAGGGTTCCAATATTTGTTTGAGCTTGATATTTTTTACTTTAATGGTTGTATGTGTTTGATTCTGTTACATGAGTTTGATTTGTTGTTTATGTTATTGAGTAGTTTATGGTGGTGTTCAAGATATGAAAGATAGTTTGAGAAATTTCAAGGCTAACGAGTTGTAACATGAATCAAACGTATGTTTATTCAATTTTTTTGTTATATCTTCTATTCTTCTTTGTTGAAATCTGTATATGTATATTGCCTTTTCCTTTTCACCTTTTGTACACAAAAATATCTAGGATATATAGAGTTTGTTTTGGAATTGTAAATTTCTTAGTTTTTTACACTGCTTTTCTTTTTTATACTATAACCAAACACATTTTTCTAATTC
The DNA here is from genome assembly GCA_026074375.1 of Tanacetum coccineum. NCBI lineage: Eukaryota > Viridiplantae > Streptophyta > Magnoliopsida > Asterales > Asteraceae > Tanacetum > Tanacetum coccineum. The sequence goes on along the minus strand of BQNB010106727.1, from coordinate 18,049 downwards.
ATATTAGTAAAAGTATATACGTGTGAGATTTTTGTATTAATTTAGCAACAATATATAGTGTATTTTTTAATTATATAAGATGGTCTTCTGCTTTCTGTTTGATTTATTATTTTTTTTACTTATATTATGTAACTAAGATGGTATATATTGTTAGCTTATATTTCCATTCGCTTTATTTTTTAGATAGATATATGCACTTGCTAAATGGAATGGAAGAAGGAAAGAAGAACAGATGATAATGTTGATAGGGGTCAAAGTCTATAAAAATGCAAGATGGAACTTGCCTGACAAAACATGGTGAAAGTGGTGGAGTTGTTCGACAGACTTGGACTACTAACTACAACAAATAAACATAAATTCAACATTCACTTTCCATATGATAATATTTGGCTATTTACAAAAGTGTTATGTATAAAGATGTGACAGATTCAACCATTAGTTCATAGATGATCTATGATATTTGTAGCCAACCAAGCTATACAATACGCACTATGAGATTAAAATATTTGTTATATATATCCATAAAATATGTTGTGTCTAATAAAAAGATCTTTATAAGTTGACGAAGCAACTTGAAAGTTAAAATACATTTATATATATAAGAAACTTACTCAGAAGTTACATGGCTAAAAGTGATTATATAAATATACATAATAGATGCTCGATTTAGTTATGCGAAAATTTTCGCAGTAACCGATTGGGATTAGTGTTATCTTGTAATAACCCAACAATTTTTTTTTTCAAATTAACCATTTCGATCGCGCTTCCATAATAGCGATTGACATTTGTATACGTGTTTGATTTTTATTGGCTCGTAAGAAATTTAAAAAAAAAAAAAATTTTAAATGTAGATCGCGCTTATGTAATAGCGATTTACTTTTTGTATTTTTTTTGTTTTTTTTTAAAATTCGGTAAATAAAAAAAATGCCTTAATATTATTTTAATGTGGTCCGTCTTATAGAAAATAATTTTGTATTTTGTATTTATGCTTTCAATTTCAACTTTTATAATTGCAAAATTATATGTTTAATTCTTTTTCAATTTTTTTTTCCTAACAAAATGAACAACTGACAAACTTTGCACCATCGTATCTTATGCATGTTAAAACTAATTTTAGTAAATTTTTATTCATTAAGTAGAGCTCATCAAAGACTACAAAGATAACCAAATAAACTATTTTAAATAAAACATTTGATTATCCAAATACATACGCAAAAATGCCCAAGCTTTTTAATTTAAATTAAAAAAAGTGAATCGCTATTACCAGGGCGTGATCTATATTAAAATAATATTAGGGCACGTTTTTTTTGTCAAATTAAAAAAAAAAAGTGAATCTCTCTTACAAGGGCGCGATCTACATTAAAATAATATTAAGGCACTTTTTTTTATTTACCGAATTTAAAAAAAAAACAAAAAAAAAAAACAAAAAAGTAAATCGCTATTACATAAGCGCGATCTACATTTTTTTAATTTAAAATTTTTTTTTCTTACTAGCCAATAAAAATCAAACACGTATACAAATGTAAATCGCTATTATGGAAGCGCGATCGAAATGGTTAATTTGAAAAAAAAAATTGTCAGGGTTATTACAAGATAACACTAATCCCAATCGGTTACTGCGAAAATTTTCACTTTAGTTATTTTATATCAAAGTTAGCTTTATTTGGTTTGCTTTTGTATGGGGTGTTTAAATGGTCCTAAAACTTGAATATATATAAACATGATATGTAGATTTAGTGAATCTTGATATGAATAAAGATGAAATGAAGATGGATAGTGAATTACAAAAATACTAAAAGTAGATATCGATAGGAATTAAGATGATATGAAGATGGATAATAAATTACAAAAATACTAAAAGTAGTTATGTTAAATGATCAAATAAGTTATTTAACGGGAAAATAAATGTGTAACCATCATATCAAGACATATAAAACTGAAAAAAAGTTATTGATATACATTAAAATGTCAGTTATGAAATTTTAATATAAAAACAAATCAAGATTTATAAAAGAATAAAAAAATTACAACATAAACTAATCATACTTCCCACATAGTAGATTACACCATCAAATATTCTTTTGGCACTTAAACCTCGCCCGACCCCTCTTCCTGTGAAGCATCAAAAAAAAAAAATAACAATTGCTCGTCGCAAAATGTAGTCACAAGGTACCCGCCGCCGCATTACGCGGGTACCCTGCTAGTTTATCATATTAACACCCAAGAATTAACTTGACAAAAACATATTATGCATATATAGATTTTAAGCTTGAATGTTTATCTTATAGGAAGTATATTTAAGTGGTCGCGTAATTAAAGTTTTTCTTGATTTGTGTCAAAAAAAGTCACATAATCAGAGTTTGGATTTCCTTTTATTGTAAGAAAACATGACAATTAAATAAGCAGTTAAATAGGTTACACGGGTTAAATAGGTTAAACAAGTTTTGGGTTAACCTATTTTACCCGTTTTATATACAAAAGTTGGCACATTATAGGGTTAAACATGTTAAACGGGTTTGCCAATCGACCCGTTTAACCCATCTAACACATATAATAATATATAAATAGTTTTTAATTTATGAAAAAAAAAAAATTGGTTTGGTGGGTCGACCCACATAATATATTCCCAACCCAACCTAACCTGTTAATAAACGGATTCGACGGTCCGACCATCTATTAACTCAACCCGAACCTGTTAATTTTCGTGTCGGGGTCAAAATTGTCACCCCCTAATATAACACCTAGGATTAACTTGACAAAAACATATTATGCTAGATAGAATTTTAAGCTTGACCTGAACTAAATACGAAAAAGGATATTCATTTTGAATCGGTCCTTATGGGCTCCATTAGTATTTGTTTAACTTATAAGGAAGTCTATTAATGTCGCGTATAATTATTTTCTTGATTTGTGTAAAAAAAGTCACATAATCAGAGTTTGGATTTCCTTTTATTATAAGAAAACATGACAATTAAATAAGCAGTTATGTGTTATCTTAGTGTTTGGCAATTTCACTAATATAAGGCTTTTAAAGACAAGATAGTCATAATCATACAGGCAAGTTGTATATACAAACCGAAACTTATTCAATTTTTTTTATTTCATCTTCAAATAAGCACTTAAAATTAGGTTATAACCATCAGCAGTTTTGTTTCTATCAAACCATTTACACAAATGCATATATGCTATATCAATACATTATGAATACTATGATCAGATAAGCAAATTTAGTGTAACAAATATAAAAAGCTTCTAGAAATTTAGGATAAGTTATCCAACACAATATCGTGCACTATGTTTTGATGCGACATAAGCTTTTACGCCATTTATAGTAGGGTGATTGGGAAGGCTTATTTACACAACTTATGCCTTTTTTTTATAACAACTTATTAGCTTATGCATAGTGTTTGGGTTGGTTTATCAGCTTATTTCAGATATAACAACTTCTTTTATTATGGTGAAGCTAATAGAATATGAAGGTGTTTAGCTAAGCTTATCAAATAGGCTTATCCGCTCACTTGAGATATAAAAAGAGGGAACAGCTAAAGAATACGATGAAGGACCATTTGGATGATTTGCAATAAGTTGTTAAGCTAAGCTTATTAATGGATCAACTGAAGATTGCGATGAATGACCACTTGGATGATATGCAATAAGTTGTTAAGAAAATCACATCTGACCTTCGGTGCAACCAAATATGGATAAGTTCATCGGCGTCTTTCATGCAATTGATTGTAAGGTACACATAGATAGAATGTGTGGAGGACGAGTTGATATAATATGGTACTTAATAAGGCTTTTAGTGAAGCACTCGGTATCCACGTTTTCTCGAGATAGTTTCCTTGCTTGGGTTTTGACAATACGTGTTGCTTGGTTGAATTTGTTAATGTTTCGTCTCAAGTCATTAATGTGAGTTCAAATTTTTATTAAGAATCTTATGGGTTAGCAATTTTGTAACTCATACTTGAGTATCAGTAAACATCGATGATGTTATGTAACTATATTAAAGTTAATGGGTCATAATCTTTTTTATTTAATTTTAAAGTTTAAGCACTTGTGATATCCACAGGTCTACATGTTGATGAAGCAGATCAATGTATAACATACAGGAACTAAATTTGCATTCAACTTATATAAAAAAATGGAGTTATAAGTCATTAAGTTGTTGGTTATCGTGAAGGCAATTTTGATCCATGTTCTAAAGTGGCCAACAATTGTTGAATATGTTTTACTAGTTATCATGAAGGCAGGTTTGAAATTAACAATAATAGCGTCCATATTAAACGTTGGAAACGGGAAGAAACGATTAGTAGGATTGTCATATTATTATTTACGGAGAACTTTTAGGTGTTCACGGAATGAGCATGGACTATTCAAGTGTTTAACGTTGACTGTATAGCTTTGGTCTGCAAGATTGTCTACCAGTTTGAGAAGACGATACATGAACGTTTGTCTCCTTCTTAGTTACAAACCAAATATTTTATCACATCATTGACATATGACTTATTATTTCATTTATAAACTAATAGAAACTATTTACGTTTGTTGTTGTTTGTTAACTTATTCACACACGAGACTCCTTAATGAAAAGTTTCTTTAAAAAAATCACGTGAATCCTCGGGTCTATAATCTATGTACAATTTACACATGACCTATGTTCACGGTACGAACATTGGCTATTAACGTCATTAACGCTCACCGACGTCCTTTGCAATTCAAAACCATCAAATTTCGAGACGACAATACATGAACGTTTATTATTTTAATGGTAACAAACTCAGTGGACTCAGAGGGCTATCCCGTTTATAGAAGACGTGATAACGGAAGATATGTGGAAAAGAGTGGAAGTCAATTGCATAACGATTATGTCATCTTGTGTAATGCTACGCTTGTAAAACGTTATAAATGCCACATTAACATTGAGTGGTGCAACCAGACGGGATAAATAAAATATTTATTTAAGTACATAAACAAAGGTCTTGATAGAGTGTCGACTCAGTTGTATGAAACAGTTACCATGGAAGACGTTCAACAAGTAAAAAAGTTGTCGACGAGATAAAAGCGTTCTATGATTGCAAATACCCATCTGCGTGTGAGGCGGCGTGGAGGATATTTAGTTTTGAGACTCATTATAGCACACCATCTGTTGAGCGGCTATTGTTTCACCTGCCGGGCGAGCAACAAGTTTTATATAACGAAAACACTGGCCTTGAAACTGTTATTCACAAGCCATCAGTTGGTCACAATATGTTCGAAGGTTGGCTGATAATGAATGAACTATATCCGGCAGCAAGGGAACTAACGTATTTTGAGTTTCCGACAAAGTATGTCTGGAACGCGCCAAAAAGAATATGGACGCTTAGGAAGAAAGGAAAATCGATTGGACGAATTTACAGTGTTCCTATATCAACAGGAGACGCGTACTATTATAGGATGCTACAAAAGAGTGCAAAAGGATGTAGAACACTCGATGAAATAAAAAAAAGGTTAACGGTATAGTTTATCCTACTTACAAAGAAGCCTGCTATGCAGCGGAGCTTTTAAACGACGATAAGGAGTATGTTGAGGGTATTAAAGACGCCGCGTATTGGGCGCCTGCTAAACATTGTCACACCCCGACAAGGCGGAAACACGGGTATGCGACAAGAATGATCAATCATAACACAAGATACAAAATAGAGAAGTTCTAAAATGCATTAAGTAAAAGTGTCATGAAGATCATCCACCTTAAGTGCAGACTTGAGTGAAATCCCAACAAGAACACATCACATAGTCACTTACAAATCCAAATGCCCACGCAGGGGTCCATACAATCTTAAACATCAATCCTCAAGAAAACAAATCCATAACATACTTCCAAAGCAAGACCTCTCAAACATGATCCATACATGATATACTTAAAGTCTGCTATTACATATCTCAACCTTAACAATCATTCTCTTCACCTGAAAATGATACTCGAAAACGTCAACAATAATGTTGGTAAGCTCGTAGGTTTGAAGGAAACCCAATCATTGTGCCAATATTTCAAACAGTTAGACAATTGTGCAATATGACAGTAAATATATGCAAACAATCACAACCCATGACTTAACATCCCCGCTAATCATGTACCAAGACCTAGCATCCCCGCTAGTCTTATCACCAGCGTGTACCACTGCTCTTGGGGTCGCAACCCGGAGGTCATACACACCTAAAAGCCTACCAGCTGGAGCATTTACAATAGGGCAGACCATTCACAGACATAGTGATTCCATGCTAATCACACACATTGCCATGCACCTCGATGCTGGCAGGAACAATCATACCACGTAATATTCACATAGCAGTCATAAGCACATATTTGTCCCCAAAACCAAAACCACATTTCGCACAGTTCTAGAAAAATAGTTCAAAACACATTTGAGTATCATTTTCTCCTAACGGAAAAGATTTAAAAAGTGGGGCTATGAGAACTCACCTCAAGCAGTAAACTCAATGTCACACAAGCAAACGCAACGACGTTCGAACACGACCTAGTCCAATTAATGTTCCATTTAGAAAATCTATTTCTAAAACATTTGTCAGGTTTGATGCATAGAGGTCAGATGTGCATTGTACGGTTATTCTTAACGTTTTCAGTGGTGTGATGTAAGGCTGAGCAAAACGAACCGAAAACAGAACCGAACCGACAAACCGAGCCGAGCCGAACTGACCGAAACCGAACCGACCATTTCGGTTTGGTTTTCGGTTTTGTATATTTATAGTTTTCGGTTTCGGTTTTGTCGGTTCGGTTCGGTTTTGGTTCGGTTCGGTTTCGGTTTCGGTTCGGTTTCGGTTCGGTTCGGGTTAAAACCAAGAAAATTACGCCTAAACTATTTATTCGGTTCGGTTTTTGTCGGTTCGGTTCGGTTTCGGTTCGGTTTTCGGTTTTTCTCGGTAAACTTCGGTTCGGTTTCGGTTCATGTTTTTCCTCAAACTCGGTTTTCGGGTCGGCTCGATTTTTGTCGGTTCGGTTCGGTTTTGAGCCGATGCTCACCCCTAGTGTGATGGTTGACGACTTTATCTTCAGAAATAACATACTTCCATCTCATACTTTAGTATAATATATATACTTATACCTCGCTAATATAATAGATAAGTAATAAATACTTATATATATCTCGGTAAATCTATTCGATACGCTTAGTTACTATTAATTCATCATTTAAGTTATAAGAAACGAAACGTTTAATTATACTAAACAACTTGGACAAGTTTCAAAAAGAAAATACAATTTTCGTCTTTTAGTCAACTTGTTAAAATAATAATATTTTATTATTTTATTGAAAATCGCGTTTTGAGTAAAAATTCTAAATATAGACTTTTTACGAAATTTCGACATGACCCGTACGTTTATACAACGTTTTCCAAGGTTTTTAAACATTTATTTCAAACAATTTTCCACAAATTCACCATTATCCGACAAAATGCCAAAAATCCATATTTCGCAATGTTCATCAAAACGTATTTCCCAAACGACTTCTAATATCAATTCATAAGTATGTCTCATTTTTCAAAGTTCGCCAAAACTCATAAATCGACTAGTTAACGCTTATTGGGCTTTAAGGCCCAATAAGGAGATAACATTAAGGGTTTTTACTTATCAAAATACGTTTTAAGGCCCGATACTGGAAGTGGCCCAGGATAAGTACAGAATAATCCAAACGGATAGACTAATGCAAACGTTGCATACCGTGGACCACGCGATGGAGCGGAGACGAGTGCGAGTTATTGCGGTGTCTATAGGTTGTGCCGAGAGCCCGAAGATGTGCGACGTGAAACAGTATATGCGCCATAACGACGTCTCTACAGAGGATGGCTAAAAATGAGAGTCGCAATACTCTGGATTCACATGGCGCGTAGTATCCGCATGTAGATGTGTGTATATGGGATAGGTCCATAGTGAGATCATAGTGATGCAAAAGGATACAGTAGCTCGGTCTCAAGAGCAATCACATAGAGTGGAACCACATACCTAGATCACACTCTAAAAACCAAACAACAACACACTTCTCTGCGCCGTAGTCTGTTACACCCACCAAAAGCCACGTGACAGTAGCGGCTCACTAACACATCAGCAGCAACCATTCAAACACACACAGTTCCAAGTTTATTCACACCACTTTCATAGAACGCAATTCTATATCATGCGAACTTTATAGTCTCTACCTCATACTTAAACATACTATCAACCATAGAGAGGCACGAACTTGTTTATATCAGATAAAGTACAACTATATTACTAAGCCAACTAGTACTTTTATTATTATCAAACCAGGGATGGAACAGAGTATGACACATGGGATAAGATTTAAAATTACAACGTGAAATTACAAATAAGTTTTCATATGTAGCAGAGCGTATTGTAAGCTATATATAGCACGGAACTGATATATATCATCACACTATCATGATACAGGTAGTACACAACACTCCAGTTCTTGACTATCACTAGACTTGATACACGATTATATAGACTGATGGTAAAGTTTCAACTTCGTCTTATAACACAGCTTTTAAGTGTCACGTGAGGTATCTCATAACGGGAGTCTCTTCCGGTTCGCACACACATTACTGCTCAAATGGGTAGATCGGAGCGTCTTACTCTTAGGCACAGACTATACTTCACGCAGTCACTCACAAAGAGACTCACATTCAAGTCTCAAACTCACACTAATACGGGCTAGGGATGACAAAACTCTCCTACCTCTTGGAGATACTATACTCCTCTCACCTTGAATTGTACTCACAACTACAGTCTTACACCCAACTCTAGACAGTATGGACTAGGTAATTGTGTTTCCTGTTTTTTTTGGTGGGGACGGAGTAGGTATAGAGACGGGAGGAGTGGAGCGCTGTATTTGACAGGAAGTTTAAATTAAACACTTACATACTATCAATCCTACAGTCTATTTTCTAGAGATTATACTGATCTCATCTGAGACACTAACACGTGTCTGAGAGACACGTTCTTATTAGTTTCTACACTTCTCTAATCTGTAGGAGCAGCAACACCTGTTGATGCATTGCACAATTCTTCTTCACACGACAGAATGGCTCAAAAAATTTGAAGTTTAAGGTTTAAGGTTGATTGCAGATGTAGTACACATGCTGCGACATCGTTTTTCTACACCTAGAGTAAAACCATGACAAGCTTTCATGGCGGACAACTTCTATTCTCTCTCAAAGGACTACATAAGTTTTACTGACAATATATGTTACGCACAGTAAAGGGAGACACGACACACGTCTGTTAGCACAGGAACTATAGATATATACACAAGAGATTTAGGAATAACTTGTACACATATCAGTTTTAAGGGTGAGTAACTTATCTTTTTGGATCGAGTTGAGGCTAGGATTGTCAATGACGGAGATTTATATACATAACACGTCTCTCGAATACTGCTGGTGGGGATCACATCTTCATAGAGTTACACAGCAGTGTCTGATTCTCGCTCTGAGATTACACATGGCTAGGATGTTACTCACAACATAGGATATCTACTAGAGTACTCTCTCACTTCAGGATGGCGTTTGACTATGATCTACCGGAGTTTCTAGCCGGACAGTATTTGTAGAAAGTTACAGCGTAGGGCACGGGGACAGGAGATATTGGATAGGGTTTAAATAAAGTTATGTTTGTTATATTGTTGTAAAGAGTTTTTGTGGTGGTGTATAATTGTTAATGTTTTGTTGTAAGATTGATTTGGTTGGATATTAAGAATTATAGGGTAGGGGTAGTTATTTTGGTATTTGGATTTTGGATTTGGTAGTTTGGGTGTTGTATTTTAGAATATTTTTGGGATTGGGTTATTTAAGGTTAGGTAGGATTTTAGGTCTGGTGGGTTTTGAGAGGTTATTTAAGGGTTATTAGGTTATGATGATGGGGGAAGTATGGGGTAGTAGGTTAATGGTGGGGTTACGTCATAACTAGATAATGTTTTGATACTGACTTCATGTTTTAATTATAATTCTAATTCATGAACACAAAAGTTTCAATTAGATTATTTAATTCTCTTAAACATACCACTTAAGATCAAACCATTCACATAACCATGGTTTACCAAATTTAAGATTCATTATAACCACATTATCATGCACCCATGCAATTTAAACATGCATATCAAGATCTTAAATAAAATAAGTATAGAAAAATGTATACCAGTAAGTATGATTAAACCAAATTCATCCCACCTTTTCGTATCAGTTACCGTCATAACATTCAAACATACCTATGTTTTCCCCTGTATCCATTTTCTCAAACTTGCCATTAAGTATTCGAACCATAACTTGTGCCTTTAACAGATTCGTCTCTTTTGCCGTAATAAATACCAAGACTCTTCATGTCCTCTCCAAACGATCTGTTCTTTGTCTACAAATCATATCTTGACGTCTTTGCTATACATTAACACTTTCACATATTCAACCATGATTATCACACACAAAATACTTTATACGTTTGTTAAAAATTAGGGTGTGTGAGTTGTTATAATCCTGGATATCTTACTAGAATCGTGTTGAGTTCACTTTTCGTATAAAGTATTTCGACCCTATAACATGCCTGGGTTGCACGAAATCTCTATCGGGATAATTCTAGAAGAGAAGAACACTTTGTGTCTAGGCACAAGATCACAAAGCAAGAACAAGAGAGAAATCGTATGTATTTTCGTGTTTTTTCTGAGAGCAATGTGTCTGATATTATATCAGATATTAAGACAGGTTTGGATTGGTTTTGGGCGGTTAGAATCAGTTAAACTCGAACTGTTTTTAACCAACAGACAAGACTTTACGGCGTAACCAAAATGGTTACGGCGTAATCTCAACCCTCCATGTGTTTACGGCGTAACAACATAGGTTACGGCGTAACACCTGTAAAACCAGTCTTAGTGTATTTCATATTAACTCAACGAGTGTGCACTCCACACTTCCCTAACTCGTGTCCGAGCCGAACATGAAATCTCATTGATCTCTAGTAAATCATCATTACCTAAATGGCCGTCGATGACACTAAAATCACCAACAGGTTTTTAGAAGAAAAAGAAAACTTTGAACACTCTTGGCCAAACGATCTTTCAATACCAAACGCTTTACAATCATTACCAAACATGGTTAGCGATGATAGAGTTATTACGGAACACAATTGATGGACCACACTTTATGTGACTATTGCATATCTTTAGTTAGTTATACATAACTTGATTAATTGTCTTCTAAAATAATTATAATCTCTTTATCTTTTTCTTCTTGTTAAGTTCTTGAACACAAAAAGTTTGAGAAAATGTAACTTATATTCTTATGTTAAGGAGTAAGGTCGGAACTTTTATAATACATGTCATTGGTAGTGAGGAATATGTGTCAATGTGGCATGATCAATGGCATGAATATGAGCCTTTAAGTATAGTATCAAACAGGAACTTATATGATGCAAGAATTAGAGAAGATCAGTGTTGCTGATATGGTGGAGAATAACAGGTGGAAAATTGGATATGGCGAGCGTAAACCGGTGGAAGATGGTATGATTTTTGACTTTTTTCTATGCAATCCAAGATGTGCTTTCATATTATGGATGGCGGTGAAGGAAAACTTACCAACACAGAATAAAATGATGAAATGAAATAGTGGAATGTTGTTGTGTCCCCTATGCAAAAATTATCATGATTCTCATAAGCATGTATTGTTCAAATGTGAATTTTCAAAGCAGATTTGGGATGTTACGAAGGGTAAGCTGAATGTTGGTACTATACCTAATGATTGGAAAGACATAGTTAATGTCATTTCTTTATAACTAATGGGACTCGCTGTGAAGAAATCCACTCGAGTTAGCAGAGTTGCAGCAGAGTGGAATGTTCAGTTTAAGTACAAGTAAAAAAGAGCAAGCAAATAGATGAAAATATGTTGCATCAAACAATAAAAGACAACAAAAGTTTGTTACATACGAGTAGAAGATAAGAACATAAAAATAATCTTTGGAATTCCAGATTTCTTTTCTCATCATTCACAATAACTACCCGATATCAGTTCAGGTTGGTTCTTAAACTTTCGTTTAATACTCATTATCCTTTTATATGACTTATGAGATGCACTTTGAATATATAAGCAGGTATGCACCTTGTGGTTCCTTTTTTAAATTCGATAATGTGCTTATAGGACCTTTTTGTGAATAGAAAAGTATACTACTGAGTTAACCTCATATAAAGGTTTAACAGAATTGTAACCACATTTGTGGTTGTATAATCGGTCCATTAAAGGAGATGAGCTTTTGAATACAAGGGCGAATAGGAGTCTTTAGGCTTTGAAGCGTTTGTGTTATCAGAATATCAGTTGAGTACATTGTAACGCCATACATGCTTCCGAGTTTGTGGTTTTGCTTACTGATGTTGTTCTCGTGTGAAGATTGTAAAACGTTTTAATCTCATATGAAATTGATCATTTTGAGACAGTTTTATCACTTTGTAAACCAAATCAGTAACTAATTAACAATTAGAATGAAAAGAATAAATTAAATCTGTCAACAAACTAAAACCCCCACAAGTAACACCAGCAAAGTCACCCATTTGACCCATTCACCTCTCACGGGTCGATAACCTGAAGAAATATCCGACTTCATAGAGGGAGTATACCTAAAGTTCGGGTTCGACCCATACAAAGTTTGAATCCCTTTAACATCATCCATTTTCAGATCCACTTTTCTAATCCTCGGTCCCAAACTTGGGTACATAACCGCCTCTTTAACACTCGAATGAGCCAACCCAAGTATATGTCCAATTTCATGAGTCGCAACCGACTCCAAATCAATAGCCACATTTGATCGGATTATTTATTTCATTATTTTTTATATAATCATTTTTATCTTATTCTTATCCAAAATCAACGGCCCATGTTTCGGCCGTATCAAAATGAAGCCTACCATTTTCGGGCGAAAAAGCATGTGCCAAAACCCCTAAAACCCCATCAAACGGCTCCCCGTCCCCGTGGTCCCCACCATAGAAGGCTATTTTTATATCAGCAGTACGATAATCGTCAACTTCAGTAAAGTTGACGGGTATCGTAGAGGCCCAACGTCCAAAAGAACGTTGGAAAACATCTCGTATTTGGGAATAACCAATATAATCAATCATATGACCATCAGAAAAAGCATATGTCAACATCAAATTCTCGGTTTTTGAGGTTTGTCTCCACCTCGGCTCCCCGTCAAAAAACGCATACTTTTTCGACACGTGGATTATTTTATGTTTTCGCGTAATATAATCCGACACGCCGCATCTCGGCAGCATGATCTGACTAACGGTACCCGAATCCAGTCTTCCAGTCACAGGTATACCCATCTTTTTTTGATACTTCAAAACCGCGCTTTCAAACTCGTCGTCAAAAGTGTCGCTAAAAGTGTCGCTAAAGTTATCGAGGTACCCGAATCGTTGAAAATACTTTTTGAGCTCAGACATGCCCGAAAAGCTTGCACCTTTGCCTGCGTTGGTGAATTTTGAAAAGGTGTGCCACGTGGCGTTTGCTGATAGGTTGATGGGAAATTCCGGTGGTGAGATTGGAGGCAAGATTCTGGCGGGAAAAACATGTTGGATGAGAGATAGTAATAAGATGAATACTAATATGTTGTAACGGTAATAACGGTACATGATTTGTTAAATTAGTTTGTCTTAGGATATTATTGTGTATTTATATAAGATTCAAAGAGTGGATACAAAGTCATGTACAAGTGTTGTTGCATGCATGATGTATAAGTAATTACAAAGATGTGTGGATATATATTTAGGGCCGAACAAAATCAATCGAAAAATGAACTGAGCTGAAAAACCGAGTCGAACCGGTTCAGTTGAAACCAAACCAATCTTACTCGGTTTGATTTTCGATTTTATATATTATGGTTTTTGGTTTCAATTTGGCTCGGTTCGATTTTGTTCGGATCAAATCCGAGAAAAACACATCTACCCTGTCGAAACCAAACCGAACGGTTTGGTTTATTGCGGTTTTAGGTTTGACTGTTTCACTTCGATTCGGTTCTCGATTCAGATTTTTCTCAAAATCGATTTTTGGTTCGGTTTAATTTTTATCGGTTCGGTTCGATTTTGACTCGATGCTTAAAGTTTTTTATTTGCATGCACAACCAAAAATAATTCCTTCATGCTATTTTAAAAATACTATGGTTTATGAAATTTGAAAGTATAACATTCGTCTTTAAGCAATTTACAATAGAAATGTATATACATGTATATAATGATAAAAGAGGAGATTATATAAAAGTAGGTATTTGAAATCTTTTATTTGCACACACAACCAAACATAAGATATACCAAAAGGTGGTTGTACTTCTTCTAATTAATTAACTAATCCTAATAAATAATGTTGTTAGAGTAAGACGGCTTAACAAATTGTTGTTTTAATAAATCGCTCATGACGTTATCTACTATTTTAGAACAATTCCATGATCACTGTCGATAATATCATAAAAGTTACTTATTTTGTTTGGTAAAAAGATATATGTAATGAAAATATGTATGATGTCCATTTTACCCTTTAAACTTGTAATAAGTCTCGTGATAAGTAATAACACTCAAATTTTAACTCCAAGTTGTTATGTGAACAAGCAAAAATATTCCCTAGTAACTCATGTCTATCTTTAACCCGTGAGGCCGCATAAATCTTAGTAAAAAAATGTGAGTATATTTTCAGAGAAACCGACATCCGTTTACCAGTTTCATGTATGTCTTTAACGGACAGCTTTTCATAAATAATATGTAGAGAGCAAATTTTAATACTTACTCAACGATACTTTTAGAAAATGATGCGACCATTTTCATGAAAAAACACATTTTTTCTTAAGGTTTAACAATTTGTTACAAATCTTAAATCAATATACGACAACACTAAGTATAAACTTGTAGGTAATATCTATGTTGAGATGTGACCCAATTTTGGTGACAAGGTAACTACAAAAATGCGTTGTGAGGTTTAGACAAAGATGAATGCAACAAGAAAATGGGAGAAGAAAGTTAAGAAGATTCTTTGGTTTAAACTTTAAACCATGACATTTTCAAGATTCTTAAAATGATTTCATGAAGGCACGTTTGGGTCAACAACTTGGGTGGGATTCTATTTTTATCTATTTTATATTTCATAAATAAAATAAAAATATAAATGGTCAAATGGGTTTTAAAGGTTATATTAAATGCTAATCATTTTAGATAAGGATTTGTTATGTATATATATTTTTTGTAAACGCTACGATGTGGATGCTTTAGTTACAGAAGTCATCAAGTTTGGGTTTTGGTCATTTTCAGGTTAATTATGTTTGAAAAGCAAGATTTAAGTGATGTCTTTTGGTTTTGAGTTTTAGGATGCGTTTGGTTTGTGGGTTTCAAAATGAGCTTGAGTTCAAAAGTCACATTATATTGTTTGGAAGATAAAAGTGGGCTCATAAATTAGGGTTGAACCCTTCTTATTCGGCATACTAAAACCTTTAGTGAATAGGTGGGTTTAAATAAAAATAGGGCATTCATATGTCATTTTTCAAACCAAGTATGCAATGTTTTTATATGCACTACACATCTTTTTCTTTTTGTCTTTTTAAAATAATAAATTTTATTTTAAATAATTTATTAAATTATAAGTAATCATTTATCATATTTATAATATATTTTCTCTCTTTTACATTAAATCCAAATCCAAATCCTAATCCAATTTTAAATCCTAATCATAAACCCGACTACAAACAAAACGGGCCCTAGTCTTTTTTGTGGTTAGTCGTGATTTCAAACCATTTGGTCGACTAATATGCAGTTCTAGCTAAGTTTATATTTTCAAATTAAAAAGGCTTGAGTTTGTGCTCATTTTGTTGGCTTTAAGATTGATTTCATTCTACTCGTTACACAACTTTTGGTTTCATTATTTTAGATCTTTCTCTTGGTTTACTTTCAATTGTGCAGAACATCATATCATTTCTCTTGCTCTAGTACAAAATCAAGCACTTAAGTCGTTTGGAGTCCCGGCCCGCCGAAGGACTTCAACACCTTGCCAAACCCGACGAACTTTGTACTAACAATAAACGTGTTAGTTTTAAGCTTAATACTATTACGTTTACTATGCCAAAAGCAGGCTGAAATTTGTATCAAGAATCAAAAATTGTTTGAAAACACTAGACTCATACCCGTGCATAGCGACGGAATTTTATAATGGTATATAAAGTTTTTGTTAGATTTAAAAAAAAGTCGTGATCCGGCCGAGTTTATCAACCCGGGTTAACGAAAAACCGGCGGTTCAATCCGGTTCTCAAACAAGCAAAAGCCCGGTCACATCCGACCCGGTATCTAAGTCGGTTCACGGGTCAACCCGAGTTTTAAAACATTGGTTATAGTGTTTAATTGTTTCAATGTTTAATTTGGAAACTAATATATATAAATTTTTCAAACTTGCTCTGCATAAGTTATTGTTTAAGTAGTAAGGGTAATTTAGTAAAATAATTTATTTTTTTAAAATTTCAACATTTAACATTTAACAAAAGTGAGTAAATGTTTTATATATAGTATAGATATATCAATATAGATAATCACATAACTGCATAACCACAATGGTTAATAAGTTGTGGCTTCTATTTCTGGTCCATTTAGCAAGCCCAGATATCTTTAAATCACTTTCTCACTCGGCCTAAGTTATC
The DNA here is from genome assembly GCA_026074375.1 of Tanacetum coccineum. Classification (NCBI taxonomy): domain Eukaryota; kingdom Viridiplantae; phylum Streptophyta; class Magnoliopsida; order Asterales; family Asteraceae; genus Tanacetum; species Tanacetum coccineum. The sequence goes on along the minus strand of BQNB010106727.1, from coordinate 1,359 downwards.
TGATGAACTTATTGGGCCTAACTGAGTCCAACAAAAAGCTGATACAGTATATTTTTTAAAGTCATCCCAAATATATACAACAACAATCTTAAGTATATAAAGATTTTTCAAACATGTTTAATAAATGTTCAATGCATTGCGGCGGGTGTATAAATAATAAAACAATGATGTGTAAATGCATCGGAGATGCTCTTAGTCATACTTTTTGCAGACAAGATAAGAGCCCATGGGGACAATTCCTTAGTTAAGGAATCAGGGACAAAATTTGTGAGAAAAAACAAATTGTTGTTACCTGAACTAGGGAAGACCGTTGCACCTGTTTGACTTTCGCAAGTCGCCTGATTATTTGAATTTTTCGGCAAAGCCCGCGGGTTCAAGTTACTGTCGGAGCATTGTTGACTGTTAATATCCGAGCCCACGGGTTCAGCATCATGATAAAAACGAGCTAACATGTTCATAAGATGGTATATAAGCATATAAACAAAAGTACTAAGGTCTAAAATAAGCATATAAGAGCATTCGGTGCAGCTAAGTCGTCTCGGTGTTTTTGTGAATAACACCAAAGTTACCACTCCGACTTCAATGTAATTCTTGAAGTTACTGGCCAGCGTTGACAGAAACAACGTTGTGACTAGTGTGTACTCAGTATTGCGAGTGAAACTGAGTAAAATGTTATTTTCAGTGTTATGCTTATGTGGTAACAATTTTTCACGATAAAATGTTGCCAGACCCGGTGCTCAAAACAGTAGTCGTATATATAAATTCTAAGTTGTAAGTGGATGGGAGTAAGGCCCGAAATAGTGTAGGTTTACCTAGCTAAGGCTGCATCATGAGATTATGATGTAATCAAATCCATGTGCTACAGCAGTATTACTACATTACTAGAACATGATATGGTCCAACTTGATGTGCTAAAATATTACACTAGTTATTTGTTATCCTGTTTTAGCACCAATAATTTAGATACTTCCAACACAGCACAAACACCCGTGAGCTTACTTACAAGCAAATTGCAGACTAATTAAAAGATTAAGAGCTAAGAAGTGCCCAACAAGGCAATACTAAGACGTAAGATTCTCAAGGTTGGTTTTGTTCCCAGACTCGTAATTTAATGATTAAGAGCTTGACCAATCATCACCATGTTGATCTTCTTCGATAGTCGTTTAAGGACATGCTATTACAACAGCAGATGTCTTGGAAAAAAAAAAGTGGGAGTTCATTAGAGGGAACCAAGCTGGTTATTTGAGCCAAGGGTGCACCGGCTTGTTATCCCTTCCACTGTCGGGAGCGAGAAGTATTCGCAGCTCTGTGAAACCAGCCTAACGCATTGCCCTCTGCTCTAGGAACCAGGAAGCCCGA